>OW121707.1:24147661-24167661 GCA_933228785.1 Lasioglossum pauxillum | reverse complement strand
CTGCGTGCTGCTGCTGCTGCTGCGTACTGCTGCTGCTGCTGCGTGCTGCTGCGTGCTGCTGCTGCGTGCTGCGTGCTGCTGCTGCTGCGTGCTGCTGCTGCTGCTGCTGCTGCTGCTGCTGCTGCTGCTGCTGCTGCTGCGTGCTGCTGCTGCTGCGTGCTGCTGCTGCGTGCTGCGTGCTGCTGCTGCTGCTGCGTGCTGCTGCTGCTGCTGCTGCTGCTACTGCTGCTGCGTGCTGCTGCTGCTGCTGCTGCGTGCTGCTGCTGCTGCTGCTGCGTGCTGCATGCTGCTGCTGCTGCTGCGTGCTGCTGCTGCTGCTGCTGCTGCTGCGTGCTGCTGCTGCTGCTGCGTGCTGCTGCTGCTGCTGCGTGCTGCTGCTGCTGCTGCTGCTGCTGCGTGCTGCTGCTGCTGCTGCGTGCTGCTGCTGCTGCTGCGTCCTGCTGCTGCTGCTGCGTGCTGCTGCTGCTGCTGCGTGCTGCTGCTGCTGCGTCCTGCTGCGTGCTGCTGCTGCTGCGTCCTACTGCGTCCTGCTGCTGCTGCGTCCTGCTGCTTGCTGCTGCTGCTGCTGCGTCCTACTGCGTGCTGCTGCTGCTGCTGCGTGCTGCTGCTGCTGCTGCTGTGCTGCTGCTGCGTGCTGCTGCTGCTGCTGCGTGCTGCTGCTGCTGCTGCGTGCTGCTGCTGCTGCTGCGTGCTGCTGCTGCTGCTGCGTGCTGCTGCTGCTGCGTGCTGCTGCGTGCTGCTGCTGCTGCTGCGTGCTGCTGCTGCTGCTGCGTGCTGCTGGTGCTGCGTGCTGCTGCGTGCTGCTGCTGCTGCTGCTGCGTGCTGCTGCTGCTGCTGCGTGCTACTGCTGCTGCTACGTGCTGCTGCTGCTGCTGCGTGCTGCATGCTGCTGCTGCTGCTGCGTGCTGCTGCTGCTGCGTGCTGCTGCTGCTGCTGCTGCTGCTGCTTGCTGCTGCTGCTGCTGCGTGCTGCGTGCTGCTGCTGCTGCTGCGTGCTGCTACTGCTGCGTGCTGCTGCTGCTGCTGCGTGCTGCTGCTGCTGCTGCTGCGTCCTGCTGCTGCTGCGTCCTGCTGCTTGCTGCTGCTGCTGCTGCGTCCTACTGCGTGCTGCTGCTGCTGCTGCGTGCTGCTGCTGCTGCTGCGTGCTGCTGCTGCTGCTGCGTACTGCTGCTGCTGCTGCGTGCTGCTGCGTGCTGCTGCTGCGTGCTGCGTGCTGCTGCTGCTGCGTGCTGCTGCTGCTGCTGCTGCTGCTGCGTGCTGCTGCTGCTGCTGCGTGCTGCTGCTGCTGCTGCGTGCTGCTGCTGCTGCTGCTGCTGCTGCGTGCTGCTGCTGCTGCTGCGTGCTGCTGCTGCTGCTGCGTGCTGCTGCTGCTGCTGCGTGCTGCTGCTGCTGCTGCGTGCTGCTGCTGCTGCGTGCTGCTGCGTGCTGCTGCTGCTGCTGCGTGCTGCTGCTGCTGCTGCGTGCTGCTGCTGCTGCGTGCTGCTGCGTGCTGCTGCTGCTGCTGCTGCGTGCTGCTGCTGCTGCTGCGTGCTACTGCTGCTGCTACGTGCTGCTGCTGCTGCTGCGTGCTGCATGCTGCTGCTGCTGCTGCGTGCTGCTGCTGCTGCGTGCTGCTGCTGCTGCGTGCTGCTGCTGCTGCTGCGTGCTGCTGCTGCTGCTGCTGCTGCTGCTTGCTGCTGCTGCTGCTGCGTGCTGCGTGCTGCTGCTGCTGCTGCGTGCTGCTACTGCTGCGTGCTGCTGCTGCTGCTGCGTGCTGCTGCTGCTGCTGCTGCGTCCTGCTGCTGCTGCGTCCTGCTGCTTGCTGCTGCTGCTGCTGCGTCCTACTGTGTGCTGCTGCTGCTGCTGCGTGCTGCTGCTGCTGCTGCGTGCTGCTGCTGCTGCTGCGTACTGCTGCTGCTGCTGCGTGCTGCTGCGTGCTGCTGCTGCGTGCTGCGTGCTGCTGCTGCTGCGTGCTGCTGCTGCTGCTGCTGCTGCTGCTGCTGCTGCTGCTGCTGCTGCGTGCTGCTGCTGCTGCGTGCTGCTGCTGCGTGCTGCGTGCTGCTGCTGCTGCTGCTGCGTGCTGCTGCTGCTGCTGCTGCTGCTACTGCTGCTGCGTGCTGCTGCTGCTGCTGCTGCGTGCTGCTGCTGCTGCTGCTGCGTGCTGCATGCTGCTGCTGCTGCTGCGTGCTGCTGCTGCTGCGTGCTACTGCTGCTGCTGCGTGCTGCTGCTGCTGCTGCTGCGTGCTGCTGCTGCTGCTGCTGCGTGCTGCTGCTGCTGCTGCTGCTGCTACTGCTGCTGCGTGCTGCTGCTGCTGCTGCTGCGTGCTGCTGCTGCTGCTGCTGCGTGCTGCATGCTGCTGCTGCTGCTGCGTGCTGCTGCTGCTGCTGCTGCGTGCTGCTGCTGCTGCGTGCTGCTGCTGCGTGCTGCGTGCTGCTGCTGCTGCTGCTGCGTGCTGCTGCTGCTGCTGCTGCTACTGCTGCTGCGTGCTGCTGCTGCTGCTGCTGCGTGCTGCTGCTGCTGCTGCTGCGTGCTGCATGCTGCTGCTGCTGCTGCGTGCTGCTGCTGCTGCGTGCTGCTGCTGCTGCGTGCTGCTGCTGCTGCTGCGTGCTGCTGCTGCTGCTGCGTGCTGCTGCTGCTGCTGCTGCTGCTGCGTGCTGCTGCTGCTGCTGCTGCTGCTGCTGCGTGCTGCGTGCTGCTGCTGCTGCTGCGTGCTGCTGCTGCTGCGTGCTGCTGCTGCTGCTGCGTGCTGCTGCTGCTGCTGCGTGGTGCTGCTGCTGCTGCGTGCTGCTGCTGCTGCGTCCTGCTGCTGCTGCGTCCTGCTGCTTGCTGCTGCTGCTGCTGCGTCCTACTGCGTGCTGCTGCTGCTGCTGCTGCGTGCTGCTGCTGCTGCTGCTGCTGCTGCTGCGTGCTGCTGCTGCTGCTGCTGCTGCTGCTGCGTGCCGCAGCTGCTAATGCGAGCTGCTGCTCCTGCTGCGTGCTGCTGCTGCTGCTGCTGCGTGCTGCTGCTGCTGCTGCGTGCCGCAGCTGCTAATGCGAGCTGCTGCTCCTGCTGCGTGCTGCTGCTGCTGCTGCTGCGTGCTGCGTGCTGCTGCTGCTGCTGCTGCTGCTGCTGCTGCGTGCTGCTGCTGCGTGCTGCGTGCTGCTGCTGCTGCTGCTGCGTGCTGCTGCTGCTGCTGCTGCTACTGCTGCTGCGTGCTGCTGCTGCTGCTGCTGCGTGCTGCTGCTGCTGCTGCTGCGTGCTGCATGCTGCTGCTGCTGCTGCGTGCTGCTGCTGCTGCGTGCTGCTGCTGCTGCTGCGTGCTGCTGCTGCTGCTGCGTGCTGCTGCTGCTGCTGCTGCTGCTGCGTGCTGCTGCTGCTGCTGCTGCTGCTGCTGCGTGCTGCGTGCTGCTGCTGCTGCTGCGTGCTGCTGCTGCTGCGTGCTGCTGCTGCTGCGTGCTGCTGCTGCTGCGTCCTGCTGCTGCTGCGTCCTGCTGCTTGCTGCTGCTGCTGCTGCGTCCTACTGCGTGCTGCTGCTGCTGCTGCGTGCTGCTGCTGCTGCTGCTGTTGCTGCTGCGTGCTGCTGCTGCTGCTGCTGCTGCTGCTGCTGCGTGCCGCAGCTGCTAATGCGAGCTGCTGCTCCTGCTGCGTGCTGCTGCTGCTGCTGCTGCGTGCTGCTGCTGCTCCTGCTGCGTGCTGCTGCTGCTGCTGCTGCTGCTGCTGCGTGCTGCGTGCTGCTGCTGCTGCTGCTGCTGCGTGCTGCTGCTGCTGCGTGCTGCTGCTGCTGCGTGCTGCTGCTGCTGCTGCGTGCTGCTGCTGCTGCTGCGTGCTGCTGCTGCTGCGTCCTGCTGCGTGCTGCTGCTGCTGCGTCCTACCGCGTCCTGCTGCTGCTGCGTCCTGCTGCTTGCTGCTGCTGCTGCTGCGTCCTACTGCGTGCTGCTGCTGCTGCTGCGTGCTGCTGCTGCTGCTGCTGTGCTGCTGCTGCGTGCTGCTGCTGCTGCTGCGTGCTGCTGCTGCTGCTGCGTGCTGCTGCTGCGTGCTGCTGCTGCTGCTGCTGCTGCGTGCTGCTGCTGCTGCGTGCTGCTGCGTGCTGCTGCTGCTGCTGCGTGCTGCTGCTGCTGCTGCGTGCTGCTGCTGCTGCGTCCTGCTGCGTGCTGCTGCTGCTACTGCTGCGTGCTGCTGCTGCTGCTGCGTGCTACTGCGTGCTGCTACGTGCTGCTGCTGCTGCTGCGTGCTGCTGCTGCGTGCTGCAGCGTGCTGCTGCTGCTGCTGCGTGCTGCTGCTGCTGCTGCGTGCTGCTGCTGCTGCGTCCTGCTGCGTGCTGCTGCTGCTGCGTCGTACTGCGTCCTGCTGCTGCTGCGTCCTGCTGCTTGCTGCTGCTGCTGCTGCGTCCTACTGCGTGCTGCTGCTGCTGCTGCGTGCTGCTGCTGCTGCTGCTGTGCTGCTGCTGCGTGCTGCTGCTGCTGCTGCTGCTGCGTGCTGCTGCGTGCTGCTGCTGCTGCGTGCTGCGTGCTGCTGCTGCTGCTGCATGATGCTGCTGCTGCTGCGTGCTGCTGCTGCTGCTGCGTACTGCTGCTGCGTTCTGCTGCTGCTGCTGCGTGCTGCTGCTGCTGCTGCTAATGCGAGCTGCTGCTCCTGCTGCGTGCTGCTGCTGCTGCTGCTGCGTGCTGCTGCTGCTGCTGCTGCTGCTGCTGCGTGCTGCTGCTGCTGCTGCTGCGTGCTGCTGCTGCTGCTGCTGCTGCTGCTGCGTGCTGCTGCTGCTGCTGCGTGCCGCAGCTGCTAAGGCGAGCTGCTGCTCCTGCTGCGTGCTGCTGCTGCTGCGTGCTGCTGCTGCTGCTGTGTACTGCTGCTGCTGCAGCTGCGTGCTGCTGCTGCTGCTGCTGCTGCGTGCTGCTGCTGCTGCTGCGTGCTACTGCTGCTGCTACGTGCTGCTGCTGCTGCTGCTGCTGCTGCGTGCTGCAGCGTGCTGCTGCTGCGTGCTGCGTGCTGCTGCTGCTGCGTGCTGCTGCGTGCTGCTGCTGCTGCTGCTGCTGCTGCTACTGCTGCGTGCTGCTGCTGCTGCTGCTGTGCTGCTGCGTGCTGCTGCTGTTGCTGCGTGCTGCTGCTGCTGCTGCGTGCTGCTGCTGCTGCTGCGTGCTGCTGCTGCTGCTGCTGCTGCTGCGTGCTGCTGCTGCTGCTGCTGCTGCTGCGTGCTGCGTGCTGCTGCTGCTGCTGCGTGCTGCTGCTGCTGCGTGCTGCTGCTGCTGCGTGCTGCTGCTGCTGCGTCCTACTGCGTGCTGCTGCTGCTGCGTGCTGCTGCTGCTGCTGCTGTTGCTGCTGCGTGCTGCTGCTGCTGCTGCTGCTGCTGCTGCGTGCCGCAGCTGCTAATGCGAGCTGCTGCTCCTGCTGCGTGCTGCTGCTGCTGCTGCTGCGTGCTGCTGCTGCTCCTGCTGCGTGCTGCTGCTGCTGCTGCTGCTGCTGCTGCGTGCTGCGTGCTGCTGCTGCTGCTGCTGCTGCGTGCTGCTGCTGCTGCGTGCTGCTGCTGCTGCGTGCTGCTGCTGCTGCTGCGTGCTGCTGCTGCTGCTGCGTGCTGCTGCTGCTGCGTCCTGCTGCGTGCTGCTGCTGCTGCGTCCTACTGCGTCCTGCTGCTGCTGCGTCCTGCTGCTTGCTGCTGCTGCTGCTGCGTCCTACTGCGTGCTGCTGCTGCTGCTGCGTGCTGCTGCTGCTGCTGCTGTGCTGCTGCTGCGTGCTGCTGCTGCTGCTGCGTGCTGCTGCTGCTGCTGCGTGCTGCTGCTGCTGCTGCGTGCTGCTGCTGCTGCTGCTGCTGCGTGCTGCTGCTGCTGCGTGCTGCTGCGTGCTGCTGCTGCTGCTGCGTGCTGCTGCTGCTGCTGCGTGCTGCTGCTGCTGCGTCCTGCTGCGTGCTGCTGCTGCTACTGCTGCGTGCTGCTGCTGCTGCTGCGTGCTACTGCGTGCTGCTACGTGCTGCTGCTGCTGCTGCGTGCTGCTGCTGCGTGCTGCAGCGTGCTGCTGCTGCTGCTGCGTGCTGCTGCTGCTGCTGCGTGCTGCTGCTGCTGCGTCCTGCTGCGTGCTGCTGCTGCTGCGTCGTACTGCGTCCTGCTGCTGCTGCGTCCTGCTGCTTGCTGCTGCTGCTGCTGCGTCCTACTGCGTGCTGCTGCTGCTGCTGCGTGCTGCTGCTGCTGCTGCTGTGCTGCTGCTGCGTGCTGCTGCTGCTGCTGCTGCTGCGTGCTGCTGCTGCTGCTGCGTGCTGCTGCTGCTGCTGCGTGCTGCTGCGTGCTGCTGCTGCTGCTGCGTGCTGCTGCTGCTGCTGCGTGCTGCTGCTGCTGCGTCCTGCTGCGTGCTGCTGCTGCTACTGCTGCGTGCTGCTGCTGCTGCTGCGTGCTACTGCGTGCTGCTGCGTGCTGCTGCGTGCTGCTGCTGCTGCTGCGTGCTGCTGCTGTTGCTGCGTGCTGCTGCTGCTGCTGCGTGCTGCTGCGTGCTGCTGCTGCTGCGTGCTGCTGCGTGCTGCTGCTGCTGCGTGCTGCGTGCTGCTGCTGCTGCTGCATGATGCTGCTGCTGCTGCGTGCTGCTGCTGCTGCTGCGTACTGCTGCTGCGTTCTGCTGCTGCTGCTGCGTGCTGCTGCTGCTGCTGCTAATGCGAGCTGCTGCTCCTGCTGCGTGCTGCTGCTGCTGCTGCTGCGTGCTGCTGCTGCTGCTGCTGCTGCTGCTGCGTGCTGCTGCTGCTGCTGCTGCGTGCTGCTGCTGCTGCTGCTGCTGCTGCTGCTGCGTGCTGCTGCTGCTGCTGCGTGCCGCAGCTGCTAAGGCGAGCTGCTGCTCCTGCTGCGTGCTGCTGCTGCTGCGTGCTGCTGCTGCTGCTGTGTACTGCTGCTGCTGCAGCTGCGTGCTGCTGCTGCTGCTGCTGCTGCGTGCTGCTGCTGCTGCTGCGTGCTACTGCTGCTGCTACGTGCTGCTGCTGCTGCTGCTGCTGCTGCGTGCTGCAGCGTGCTGCTGCTGCGTGCTGCGTGCTGCTGCTGCTGCGTGCTGCTGCGTGCTGCTGCTGCTGCTGCTGCTGCTGTGCTGCTGCGTGCTGCTGCTGTTGCTGCGTGCTGCTGCTGCTGCTGCGTGCTGCTGCGTGCTGCTGCTGCATGCTGCGTGCTGCTGCTGCTGCGTGCTGCTGCTGCTGCTGCGTGCTGCTGCTGCTGCTGCTGCGTGCTGCTGCTGCTGCGTCCTGCTGCGTGCTGCTGCTGCTGCTGCGTCATACTGCGTGCTGCTGCTGCTGCTGCGTGCTGCTGCTGCTGCTGCTGCGTGCTGCTGCTGCTTCTGCGTGCTGCTGCTGCTGCTGCGTCATATTGCGTGCTGCTGCTGCTGCTGCGTGCTGCTGCAGCTGCTGCGTGCTGCTGCTGCTGCTGCGTGCTGCTGCTGCTGCTGCGTGCTGCTGCAGCTGCTGCGTGCTGCTGCTGCTGCTGCGTGCTGCTGCTGCTGCTGCTGCTGCTGCGTGCTGCTGCTGCTGCTGCGTGCTACTGCTGCTGCTACGTGCTGCTGCTGCTGCTGCTACTGCTGCGTGCTGCTGCTGCTGCTGCTGCTGCTGCTGCGTGCTGCTGCTGTTGCTGCGTGCTGCTGCTGCTGCTGCGTGCTGCTGCGTGCTGCTGCTGCATGCTGCGTGCTGCTGCTGCTGCGTGCTGCTGCTGCTGCTGCGTGCTGCTGCTGCTGCTGCTGCGTGCTGCTGCTGCTGCGTCCTGCTGCGTGCTGCTGCTGCTGCTGCGTCATACTGCGTGCTGCTGCTGCTGCTGCGTGCTGCTGCTGCTGCTGCGTGCTGCTGCTGCTTCTGCGTGCTGCTGCTGCTGCTGCGTCATATTGCGTGCTGCTGCTGCTGCTGCGTGCTGCTGCAGCTGCTGCGTGCTGCTGCTGCTGCTGCGTGCTGCTGCTGCTGCTGCGTGCTGCTGCAGCTGCTGCGTGCTGCTGCTGCTGCTGCGTGCTGCTGCTGCTGCTGCGTACTGCTGCTGCTGCTGCGTGCTGCTGCGTGCTGCTGCTGCGTGCTGCGGGCTGCTGCTGCTGCGTGCTGCTGCTGCTGCTGCTGCTGCTCCTGCGTGCTGCTGCTGCTGCGTGCTGCGTGCTGCTGCTGCTGCGTCCTGCTGCTTGCTGCTGCTGCTGCTGCGTCCTACTGCGTGCTGCTGCTGCTGCTGCGTGCTGCTGCTGCTGCTGCTGCTGCTGCTGCGTGCTGCTGCTGCTGCTGCGTGCTGCTGCTGCTGCTGCGTGCTGCTGCTGCTGCTGCTGCTGCGTGCTGCTGCTGCGTGCTGCGTGCTGCTGCTGCTGCGTCCTGCTGCTTGCTGCTGCTGCTGCTGCGTCCTACTGCGTGCTGCTGCTGCTGCTGCGTGCTGCTGCTGCTGCTGCTGCTGCTGCTGCGTGCTGCTGCTGCTGCTGCGTGCTGCTGCTGCTGCTGCGTGCTGCTGCTGCTGCTGCTGCTGCTGCTGCTGCTGCGTGCTGCTGCTGCTGCTGCTGCTGCTGCTGCGTGCCGCAGCTGCTAATGCGAGCTGCTGCTCCTGCTGCGTGCTGCTGCTGCTGCTGCTCCTGCGTGCTGCTGCTGCTGCGTGCTGCGTGCTGCTGCTGCTGCGTCCTGCTGCTTGCTGCTGCTGCTGCTGCGTCCTACTGCGTGCTGCTGCTGCTGCTGCGTGCTGCTGCTGCTGCTGCTGCTGCTGCTGCGTGCTGCTGCTGCTGCTGCGTGCTGCTGCTGCTGCTGCTGCTGCTGCTGCGTGCTGCTGCTGCTGCTGCGTGCTGCTGCTGCTGCTGCTGCTGCTGCTGCGTGCCGCAGCTGCTAATGCGAGCTGCTGCTCCTGCTGCGTGCTGCTGCTGCTGCTGCGTGCTGCTGCTGCTGCTGCGTGCCGCAGCTGCTAATGCGAGCTGCTGCTCCTGCTGCGTGCTGCTGCTGCTGCTGCTGCTGCTGCTGCTGCTGCGTGCTGCGTGCTGCTGCTGCTGCTGCTGCTGCTGAGTGCTGCTGCTGCTGCTGCGTGCTGCTGCTGCTGCTGCGTGCTGCTGCTGCTGCTGCGTGCTGCTGCTGCTGCTGCGTGCTGCAGCTGCTGCGTGCTGCTGCGTGCTGCTGCTGCTGCTGCTGCGTGCTGCTGCTGCTGCTGCGTGCTACTGCTGCTGCTGCGTGCTGCATGCTGCTGCTGCTGCTGCGTGCTGCTGCTGCTGCGTGCTGCTGCTGCTGCGTGCTGCTGCTGCTGCTGCTGCTGCTGCTTGCTGCTGCTGCTGCTGCGTGCTGCGTGCTGCTGCTTGCTGCTGCTGCTGCTGCGTGCTGCTGCTGCTGCTGCGTGCTGCTGCTGCTGCTGCGTGCTGCTGCTGCTGCGTGCTGCTGCGTGCTGCTGCTGCTGCTGCGTGCTGCTGCTGCTGCTGCGTGCTGCTGCGTGCTGCTGCTGCATGCTGCGTGCTGCTGCTGCTGCGTGCTGCTGCTGCTGCTGCGTGCTGCTGCTGCTGCTGCTGCGTGCTGCTGCTGCTGCGTCCTGCTGCGTGCTGCTGCTGCTGCTGCGTCATACTGCGTGCTGCTGCTGCTGCTGCGTGCTGCTGCTGCTGCTGCTGCGTGCTGCTGCTGCTTCTGCGTGCTGCTGCTGCTGCTGCGTCATATTGCGTGCTGCTGCTGCTGCTGCGTGCTGCTGCAGCTGCTGCGTGCTGCTGCTGCTGCTGCGTGCTGCTGCTGCTGCTGCGTGCTGCTGCAGCTGCTGCGTGCTGCTGCTGCTGCTGCGTGCTGCTGCTGCTGCTGCTGCTGCTGCGTGCTGCTGCTGCTGCTGCGTGCTACTGCTGCTGCTACGTGCTGCTGCTGCTGCTGCTACTGCTGCGTGCTGCTGCTGCTGCTGCTGCTGCTGCTGCGTGCTGCTGCTGTTGCTGCGTGCTGCTGCTGCTGCTGCGTGCTGCTGCGTGCTGCTGCTGCATGCTGCGTGCTGCTGCTGCTGCGTGCTGCTGCTGCTGCTGCGTGCTGCTGCTGCTGCTGCTGCGTGCTGCTGCTGCTGCGTCCTGCTGCGTGCTGCTGCTGCTGCTGCGTCATACTGCGTGCTGCTGCTGCTGCTGCGTGCTGCTGCTGCTGCTGCGTGCTGCTGCTGCTTCTGCGTGCTGCTGCTGCTGCTGCGTCATATTGCGTGCTGCTGCTGCTGCTGCGTGCTGCTGCAGCTGCTGCGTGCTGCTGCTGCTGCTGCGTGCTGCTGCTGCTGCTGCGTGCTGCTGCAGCTGCTGCGTGCTGCTGCTGCTGCTGCGTGCTGCTGCTGCTGCTGCGTACTGCTGCTGCTGCTGCGTGCTGCTGCGTGCTGCTGCTGCGTGCTGCGGGCTGCTGCTGCTGCGTGCTGCTGCTGCTGCTGCTGCTGCTCCTGCGTGCTGCTGCTGCTGCGTGCTGCGTGCTGCTGCTGCTGCGTCCTGCTGCTTGCTGCTGCTGCTGCTGCGTCCTACTGCGTGCTGCTGCTGCTGCTGCGTGCTGCTGCTGCTGCTGCTGCTGCTGCTGCGTGCTGCTGCTGCTGCTGCGTGCTGCTGCTGCTGCTGCGTGCTGCTGCTGCTGCTGCTGCTGCGTGCTGCTGCTGCGTGCTGCGTGCTGCTGCTGCTGCGTCCTGCTGCTTGCTGCTGCTGCTGCTGCGTCCTACTGCGTGCTGCTGCTGCTGCTGCGTGCTGCTGCTGCTGCTGCTGCTGCTGCTGCGTGCTGCTGCTGCTGCTGCGTGCTGCTGCTGCTGCTGCGTGCTGCTGCTGCTGCTGCTGCTGCTGCTGCTGCTGCGTGCTGCTGCTGCTGCTGCTGCTGCTGCTGCGTGCCGCAGCTGCTAATGCGAGCTGCTGCTCCTGCTGCGTGCTGCTGCTGCTGCTGCTCCTGCGTGCTGCTGCTGCTGCGTGCTGCGTGCTGCTGCTGCTGCGTCCTGCTGCTTGCTGCTGCTGCTGCTGCGTCCTACTGCGTGCTGCTGCTGCTGCTGCGTGCTGCTGCTGCTGCTGCTGCTGCTGCTGCGTGCTGCTGCTGCTGCTGCGTGCTGCTGCTGCTGCTGCTGCTGCTGCTGCGTGCTGCTGCTGCTGCTGCGTGCTGCTGCTGCTGCTGCTGCTGCTGCTGCGTGCCGCAGCTGCTAATGCGAGCTGCTGCTCCTGCTGCGTGCTGCTGCTGCTGCTGCGTGCTGCTGCTGCTGCTGCGTGCCGCAGCTGCTAATGCGAGCTGCTGCTCCTGCTGCGTGCTGCTGCTGCTGCTGCTGCTGCTGCTGCTGCTGCGTGCTGCGTGCTGCTGCTGCTGCTGCTGCTGCTGAGTGCTGCTGCTGCTGCTGCGTGCTGCTGCTGCTGCTGCGTGCTGCTGCTGCTGCGTCCTGCTGCTTGCTGCTGCTGCTGCTGCGTCCTACTGCGTGCTGCTGCTGCTGCTGCGTCCTGCTGCTGCTGCTGCTGCTGCTGCTGCGTGCTGCTGCTGCTGCTGCGTGCTGCTGCTGCTGCTGCTGCTGCTGCTGCGTGCTGCTGCTGCTGCTGCGTGCTGCTGCTGCTGCTGCTGCTGCTGCTGCGTGCCGCAGCTGCTAATGCGAGCTGCTGCTCCTGCTGCGTGCTGCTGCTGCTGCTGCGTGCTGCTGCTGCTGCTGCGTGCCGCAGCTGCTAATGCGAGCTGCTGCTCCTGCTGCGTGCTGCTGCTGCTGCTGCTGCTGCTGCTGCTGCTGCTGCTGCTGCTGCGTGCTGCGTGCTGCTGCTGCTGCTGCTGCTGCTGAGTGCTGCTGCTGCTGCTGCGTGCTGCTGCTGCTGCTGCGTGCTGCTGCTGCTGCGTCCTGCTGCGTGCTGCTGCTGCTGCGTCCTACTGCGTCCTGCTGCTGCTGCGTCCTACTGCGTGCTGCTGCTGCTGCTGCGTGCTGCTGCTGCTGCTGCTGTGCTGCTGCTGCGTGCTGCTGCTGCTGCTGCGTGCTGCTGCTGCTGCTGCGTGCTGCTGCTGCTGCTGCGTGCTGCTGCTGCTGCTGCTGCGTGCTGCTGCTGCTGCGTGCTGCTGCGTGCTGCTGCTGCTGCTGCGTGCTGCTGCTGCTGCTGCGTGCTGCAGCTGCTGCGTGCTGCTGCGTGCTGCTGCTGCTGCTGCTGCGTGCTGCTGCTGCTGCTGCGTGCTACTGCTGCTGCTGCGTGCTGCATGCTGCTGCTGCTGCTGCGTGCTGCTGCTGCTGCGTGCTGCTGCTGCTGCGTGCTGCTGCTGCTGCTGCTGCTGCTGCTTGCTGCTGCTGCTGCTGCGTGCTGCGTGCTGCTGCTTGCTGCTGCTGCTGCTGCGTGCTGCTGCTGCTGCTGCGTGCTGCTGCTGCTGCTGCGTGCTGCTGCTGCTGCGTGCTGCTGCGTGCTGCTGCTGCTGCTGCGTGCTGCTGCTGCTGCTGCGTGCTGCTGCTGCTGCGTGCTGCTGCGTGCTGCTGCTGCTGCTGCTGCGTGCTGCTGCTGCTGCTGCGTGCTACTGCTGCTGCTACGTGCTGCTGCTGCTGCTGCTGCGTCCTACTGCGTCCTGCTGCTGCTGCGTCCTGCTGCTTGCTGCTGCTGCTGCTGCGTGCTGCTGCTGCTGCGTGCTGCTGCGTGCTGCTGCTGCTGCTGCGTGCTGCTGCGTGCTGCTGCTGCTGCGTGCTGCTGCGTGCTGCTGCTGCTGCTGCTGCGTGCTGCTGCTGCTGCTGCGTGCTACTGCTGCTGCTACGTGCTGCTGCTGCTGCTGCGTGCTGCTGCTGCTGCTGCTGCTGCTGCTTGCTGCTGCTGCTGCTGCGTGCTGCGTGCTGCTGCTGCTGCTGCGTGCTGCTACTGCTGCGTGCTGCTGCTGCTGCTGCGTGCTGCTGCTGCTGCTGCTGCGTCCTGCTGCTGCTGCGTCCTGCTGCTTGCTGCTGCTGCTGCTGCGTCCTACTGTGTGCTGCTGCTGCTGCTGCGTGCTGCTGCTGCTGCTGCGTGCTGCTGCTGCTGCTGCGTACTGCTGCTGCTGCTGCGTGCTGCTGCGTGCTGCTGCTGCGTGCTGCGTGCTGCTGCTGCTGCGTGCTGCTGCTGCTGCTGCTGCTGCTGCTGCTGCTGCTGCTGCGTGCTGCTGCTGCTGCGTGCTGCTGCTGCGTGCTGCGTGCTGCTGCTGCTGCTGCTGCGTGCTGCTGCTGCGTGCTGCTGCTGCTGCTGCTGCGTGCTGCTGCTGCTGCTGCTGCGTGCTGCATGCTGCTGCTGCTGCTGCGTGCTGCTGCTGCTGCGTGCTACTGCTGCTGCTGCGTGCTGCTGCTGCTGCTGCTGCTGCTGCGTGCTGCTGCTGCTGCTGCTGCGTGCTGCTGCTGCTGCTGCTGCTGCTACTGCTGCTGCGTGCTGCTGCTGCTGCTGCTGCGTGCTGCTGCTGCTGCTGCTGCGTGCTGCATGCTGCTGCTGCTGCTGCGTGCTGCTGCTGCTGCTGCTGCGTGCTGCTGCTGCTGCGTGCTGCTGCTGCGTGCTGTGTGCTGCTGCTGCTGCTGCTGCGTGCTGCTGCTGCTGCTGCTGCTACTGCTGCTGCGTGCTGCTGCTGCTGCTGCTGCGTGCTGCTGCTGCTGCTGCTGCGTGCTGCATGCTGCTGCTGCTGCTGCGTGCTGCTGCTGCTGCGTGCTGCTGCTGCTGCTGCGTGCTGCTGCTGCTGCTGCGTGCTGCTGCTGCTGCTGCTGCTGCTGCGTGCTGCTGCTGCTGCTGCTGCTGCTGCTGCTGCGTGCTGCGTGCTGCTGCTGCTGCTGCTGCGTGCTGCTGCTGCTGCGTCCTGCTGCGTGCTGCTGCTGCTGCGTCCTACTGCGTCCTGCTGCTGCTGCGTCCTGCTGCTTGCTGCTGCTGCTGCTGCGTCCTACTGCGTGCTGCTGCTGCTGCTGCGTGCTGCTGCTGCTGCTGCTGTGCTGCTGCTGCGTGCTGCTGCTGCTGCTGCGTGCTGCTGCTGCTGCTGTGTGCTGCTGCTGCTGCTGCGTGCTGCTGCTGCTGCTGCTGCGTGCTGCTGCTGCTGCGTGCTGCTGCGTGCTGCTGCTGCTGCTGCGTGCTGCTGCTGCTGCTGCGTGCTGCAGCTGCTGCGTGCTGCTGCGTGCTGCTGCTGCTGCTGCTGCGTGCTGCTGCTGCTGCTGCGTGCTACTGCTGCTGCTACGTGCTGCTGCTGCTGCTGCGTGCTGCATGCTGCTGCTGCTGCTGCGTGCTGCTGCTGCTGCGTGCTGCTGCTGCTGCGTGCTGCTGCTGCTGCTGCTGCTGCTGCTTGCTGCTGCTGCTGCTGCGTGCTGCGTGCTGCTGCTGCTGCTGCGTGCTGCTACTGCTGCGTGCTGCTGCTGCTGCTGCGTGCTGCTGCTGCTGCTGCTGCGTCCTGCTGCTGCTGCGTCCTGCTGCTTGCTGCTGCTGCTGCTGCGTGCTGCTGCTGCTGCTGCGTGCTGCTGCTGCTGCTGCTGCTGCTGCTTGCTGCTGCTGCTGCTGCGTGCTGCGTGCTGCTGCTGCTGCTGCTGCTGCTGCTGCGTGCTGCTACTGCTGCGTGCTGCTGCTGCTGCTGCGTGCTGCTGCTGCTGCTGCTGCGTCCTGCTGCTGCTGCGTCCTGCTGCTTGCTGCTGCTGCTGCTGCGTGCTGCTGCTGCTGCTGCGTGCTGCTGCTGCTGCTGCGTGCTGCTGCTGCTGCGTGCTGCTGCTGCTGCTGCGTGCTGCTGCTGCTGCTGCGTGCTGCTGCTGCTGCGTGCTGCTGCGTGCTGCTGCTGCTGCTGCTGCGTGCTGCTGCTGCTGCTGCGTGCTACTGCTGCTGCTACGTGCTGCTGCTGCTGCTGCTGCGTCCTACTGCGTCCTGCTGCTGCTGCGTCCTGCTGCTTGCTGCTGCTGCTGCTGCGTCCTACTGCGTGCTGCTGCTGCTGCTGCGTGCTGCTGCTGCTGCTGCTGTGCTGCTGCTGCGTGCTGCTGCTGCTGCTGCGTGCTGCTGCTGCTGCTGCGTGCTGCTGCTGCTGCTGCGTGCTGCTGCTGCTGCGTGCTGCTGCGTGCTGCTGCTGCTGCTGCGTGCTGCTGCTGCTGCTGCGTGCTGCTGCTGCTGCGTGCTGCTGCGTGCTGCTGCTGCTGCTGCTGCGTGCTGCTGCTGCTGCTGCGTGCTACTGCTGCTGCTACGTGCTGCTGCTGCTGCTGCGTGCTGCATGCTGCTGCTGCTGCTGCGTGCTGCTGCTGCTGCGTGCTGCTGCTGCTGCGTGCTGCTGCTGCTGCTGCTGCGTGCTGCTGCTGCTGCTGCTGCTGCTGCTTGCTGCTGCTGCTGCTGCGTGCTGCGTGCTGCTGCTGCTGCTGCGTGCTGCTACTGCTGCGTGCTGCTGCTGCTGCTGCGTGCTGCTGCTGCTGCTGCTGCGTCCTGCTGCTGCTGCGTCCTGCTGCTTGCTGCTGCTGCTGCTGCGTCCTACTGTGTGCTGCTGCTGCTGCTGCGTGCTGCTGCTGCTGCTGCGTGCTGCTGCTGCTGCTGCGTACTGCTGCTGCTGCTGCGTGCTGCTGCGTGCTGCTGCTGCGTGCTGCGTGCTGCTGCTGCTGCGTGCTGCTGCTGCTGCTGCTGCTGCTGCTGCTGCTGCTGCGTGCTGCTGCTGCTGCGTGCTGCTGCTGCGTGCTGCGTGCTGCTGCTGCTGCTGCTGCGTGCTGCTGCTGCGTGCTGCTGCTGCTGCTGCTGCGTGCTGCTGCTGCTGCTGCTGCGTGCTGCATGCTGCTGCTGCTGCTGCGTGCTGCTGCTGCTGCGTGCTACTGCTGCTGCTGCGTGCTGCTGCTGCTGCTGCGTGCTGCTGCTGCTGCTGCTGCGTGCTGCTGCTGCTGCTGCTGCTGCTACTGCTGCTGCGTGCTGCTGCTGCTGCTGCTGCGTGCTGCTGCTGCTGCTGCTGCGTGCTGCATGCTGCTGCTGCTGCTGCGTGCTGCTGCTGCTGCTGCTGCGTGCTGCTGCTGCTGCGTGCTGCTGCTGCGTGCTGCGTGCTGCTGCTGCTGCGTGCTGCTGCTGCTGCTGCTGCTACTGCTGCTGCGTGCTGCTGCTGCTGCTGCTGCGTGCTGCTGCTGCTGCTGCTGCGTGCTGCATGCTGCTGCTGCTGCTGCGTGCTGCTGCTGCTGCGTGCTGCTGCTGCTGCTGCTGCGTGCTGCTGCTGCTGCTGCGTGCTGCTGCTGCTGCTGCTGCTGCTGCGTGCTGCTGCTGCTGCTGCTGCTGCTGCTGCTGCTGCGTGCTGCGTGCTGCTGCTGCTGCTGCGTGCTGCTGCTGCTGCGTGCTGCTGCTGCTGCTGCGTGCTGCTGCTGCTGCTGCG
Source organism: Lasioglossum pauxillum (assembly GCA_933228785.1). NCBI lineage: Eukaryota > Metazoa > Arthropoda > Insecta > Hymenoptera > Halictidae > Lasioglossum > Lasioglossum pauxillum. Next base: position 24,151,537 of record OW121707.1, on the reverse strand, counting down.
TGGTGCTGCTGCTGCTGCGTGCTGCTGCTGCTGCGTCCTGCTGCTGCTGCGTCCTGCTGCTTGCTGCTGCTGCTGCTGCGTCCTACTGCGTGCTGCTGCTGCTGCTGCTGCGTGCTGCTGCTGCTGCTGCTGCTGCTGCTGCGTGCTGCTGCTGCTGCTGCTGCTGCTGCTGCGTGCCGCAGCTGCTGCTGCGTGCTGCTGCTGCTGCGTGCTGCTGCTGCTGCGTGCTGCTGCTGCTGCGTCCTGCTGCTGCTGCGTCCTGCTGCTTGCTGCTGCTGCTGCTGCGTCCTACTGCGTGCTGCTGCTGCTGCTGCGTGCTGCTGCTGCTGCTGCTGTTGCTGCTGCGTGCTGCTGCTGCTGCTGCTGCTGCTGCTGCTGCTGCTGCGTGCTGCTGCTGCTGCTGCTGCTGCTGCTGTTGCTGCTGCGTGCTGCTGCTGCTGCTGCTGCTGCTGCTGCGTGCCGCAGCTGCTAATGCGAGCTGCTGCTCCTGCTGCGTGCTGCTGCTGCTGCTGCTGCGTGCTGCTGCTGCTCCTGCTGCGTGCTGCTGCTGCTGCTGCTGCTGCTGCTGCTGCTGCGTGCTGCTGCTGCTGCTGCTGCTGCGTGCTGCTGCTGCTGCGTGCTGCTGCTGCTGCGTGCTGCTGCTGCTGCTGCGTGCTGCTGCTGCTGCTGCGTGCTGCTGCTGCTGCGTGCTGCTGCTGCTGCGTGCTACTGCTGCTGCTGCGTGCTGCTGCTGCTGCTGCTGCTGCTGCGTGCTGCTGCTGCTGCTGCTGCGTGCTGCTGCTGCTGCTGCTGCTGCTACTGCTGCTGCGTGCTGCTGCTGCTGCTGCTGCGTGCTGCTGCTGCTGCTGCTGCGTGCTGCATGCTGCTGCTGCTGCTGCGTGCTGCTGCTGCTGCTGCTGCGTGCTGCTGCTGCTGCGTGCTGCTGCTGCGTGCTGCGTGCTGCTGCTGCTGCTGCTGCGTGCTGCTGCTGCTGCTGCTGCTACTGCTGCTGCGTGCTGCTGCTGCTGCTGCTGCGTGCTGCTGCTGCTGCTGCTGCGTGCTGCATGCTGCTGCTGCTGCTGCGTGCTGCTGCTGCTGCGTGCTGCTGCTGCTGCTGCGTGCTGCTGCTGCTGCTGCGTGCTGCTGCTGCTGCTGCTGCTGCTGCGTGCTGCTGCTGCTGCTGCTGCTGCTGCTGCTGCGTGCTGCGTGCTGCTGCTGCTGCTGCGTGCTGCTGCTGCTGCTGCGTGCTGCTGCTGCTGCGTCCTGCTGCGTGCTGCTGCTGCTGCGTCCTACTGCGTCCTGCTGCTGCTGCGTCCTGCTGCTTGCTGCTGCTGCTGCTGCGTCCTACTGCGTGCTGCTGCTGCTGCTGCGTGCTGCTGCTGCTGCTGCTGTGCTGCTGCTGCGTGCTGCTGCTGCTGCTGCGTGCTGCTGCTGCTGCTGTGTGCTGCTGCTGCTGCTGCGTGCTGCTGCTGCTGCTGCTGCGTGCTGCTGCTGCTGCGTGCTGCTGCGTGCTGCTGCTGCTGCTGCGTGCTGCTGCTGCTGCTGCGTGCTGCAGCTGCTGCGTGCTGCTGCGTGCTGCTGCTGCTGCTGCTGCGTGCTGCTGCTGCTGCTGCGTGCTACTGCTGCTGCTACGTGCTGCTGCTGCTGCTGCGTGCTGCATGCTGCTGCTGCTGCTGCGTGCTGCTGCTGCTGCGTGCTGCTGCTGCTGCGTGCTGCTGCTGCTGCTGCTGCTGCTGCTTGCTGCTGCTGCTGCTGCGTGCTGCGTGCTGCTGCTGCTGCTGCGTGCTGCTACTGCTGCGTGCTGCTGCTGCTGCTGCGTGCTGCTGCTGCTGCTGCTGCGTCCTGCTGCTGCTGCGTCCTGCTGCTTGCTGCTGCTGCTGCTGCGTGCTGCTGCTGCTGCTGCGTGCTGCTGCTGCTGCTGCTGCTGCTGCTTGCTGCTGCTGCTGCTGCGTGCTGCGTGCTGCTGCTGCTGCTGCTGCTGCTGCTGCGTGCTGCTACTGCTGCGTGCTGCTGCTGCTGCTGCGTGCTGCTGCTGCTGCTGCTGCGTCCTGCTGCTGCTGCGTCCTGCTGCTTGCTGCTGCTGCTGCTGCGTGCTGCTGCTGCTGCTGCGTGCTGCTGCTGCTGCTGCGTGCTGCTGCTGCTGCGTGCTGCTGCTGCTGCTGCGTGCTGCTGCTGCTGCTGCGTGCTGCTGCTGCTGCGTGCTGCTGCGTGCTGCTGCTGCTGCTGCTGCGTGCTGCTGCTGTTGCTGCGTGCTGCTGCTGCTGCTGCGTGCTGCTGCGTGCTGCTGCTGCTGCGTGCTGCTGCGTGCTGCTGCTGCTGCGTGCTGCGTGCTGCTGCTGCTGCTGCTGCTGCTGCGTGCTGCTGCTGCTGCTGCGTGCCGCAGCTGCTAAGGCGAGCTGCTGCTCCTGCTGCGTGCTGCTGCTGCTGCGTGCTGCTGCTGCTGCTGTGTACTGCTGCTGCTGCAGCTGCGTGCTGCTGCTGCTGCTGCTGCTGCGTGCTGCTGCTGCTGCTGCGTGCTACTGCTGCTGCTACGTGCTGCTGCTGCTGCTGCGTGCTGCTGCTGCTGCTGCGTGCTGCAGCGTGCTGCTGCTGCGTGCTGCGTGCTGCTGCTGCTGCGTGCTGCTGCGTGCTGCTGCTGCTGCTGCTGCTGCTGCTACTGCTGCGTGCTGCTGCTGCTGCTGCTGCTGCTGCTGCGTGCTGCTGCTGTTGCTGCGTGCTGCTGCTGCTGCTGCGTGCTGCTGCGTGCTGCTGCTGCATGCTGCGTGCTGCTGCTGCTGCGTGCTGCTGCTGCTGCTGCGTGCTGCTGCTGCTGCTGCTGCGTGCTGCTGCTGCTGCGTCCTGCTGCGTGCTGCTGCTGCTGCTGCGTCATACTGCGTGCTGCTGCTGCTGCTGCGTGCTGCTGCTGCTGCTGCTGCGTGCTGCTGCTGCTTCTGCGTGCTGCTGCTGCTGCTGCGTCATATTGCGTGCTGCTGCTGCTGCTGCGTGCTGCTGCAGCTGCTGCGTGCTGCTGCTGCTGCTGCGTGCTGCTGCTGCTGCTGCGTGCTGCTGCAGCTGCTGCGTGCTGCTGCTGCTGCTGCGTGCTGCTGCTGCTGCTGCGTGCTGCTGCAGCTGCTGCTGCTGCTGCTGCGTGCTGCTGCTGCTGCTGCGTGCTGCTGCTGCTGCTGCTGCGTGCTGCTGCTGCTGCGTCCTGCTGCGTGCTGCTGCTGCTGCTGCGTCATACTGCGTGCTGCTGCTGCTGCTGCGTGCTGCTGCTGCTGCTGCTGCGTGCTGCTGCTGCTTCTGCGTGCTGCTGCTGCTGCTGCGTCATATTGCGTGCTGCTGCTGCTGCTGCGTGCTGCTGCAGCTGCTGCGTGCTGCTGCTGCTGCTGCGTGCTGCTGCTGCTGCTGCGTGCTGCTGCAGCTGCTGCGTGCTGCTGCTGCTGCTGCGTGCTGCTGCTGCTGCGTCCTGCTGCGTGCTGCTGCTGCTGCTGCTGCGTGCTGCTGCTGCTGCTGCGTGCTGCTGCTGCTGCTGCTGCGTGCTGCTGCTGCTTCTGCGTGCTGCTGCTGCTGCTGCGTCATATTGCGTGCTGCTGCTGCTGCTGCGTGCTGCTGCAGCTGCTGCGTGCTGCTGCTGCTGCTGCGTGCTGCTGCTGCTGCTGCGTGCTGCTGCAGCTGCTGCGTGCTGCTGCTGCTGCTGCGTGCTGCTGCTGCTGCTGCGTGCTGCTGCAGCTGCTGCGTGCTGCTGCTGCTGCTGCGTGCTGCTGCTGCTGCTGCTGCTGCGTGCTGCTGCTGCTGCTGCGTGCTACTGCTGCTGCTACGTGCTGCTGCTGCTGCTGCTACTGCTGCGTGCTGCTGCTGCTGCTGCTGCTGCTGCTGCGTGCTGCTGCTGTTGCTGCGTGCTGCTGCTGCTGCTGCGTG
>OW121707.1:24137661-24142661 GCA_933228785.1 Lasioglossum pauxillum | reverse complement strand
GCTACTGCTGCTGCGTGCTGCTGCTGCTGCTGCTGCGTGCTGCTGCTGCTGCTGCTGCGTGCTGCATGCTGCTGCTGCTGCTGCGTGCTGCTGCTGCTGCTGCTGCGTGCTGCTGCTGCTGCGTGCTGCTGCTGCGTGCTGCGTGCTGCTGCTGCTGCTGCTGCGTGCTGCTGCTGCTGCTGCTACTGCTGCTGCGTGCTGCTGCTGCTGCTGCTGCGTGCTGCTGCTGCTGCTGCTGCGTGCTGCGTGCTGCTGCTGCTGCTGCTGCGTGCTGCTGCTGCTGCTGCTGCGTGCTGCATGCTGCTGCTGCTGCTGCGTGCTGCTGCTGCTGCGTGCTGCTGCTGCTGCTGCGTGCTGCTGCTGCTGCTGCGTGCTGCTGCTGCTGCTGCGTGCTGCTGCTGCTGCTGCTGCTGCTGCTGCGTGCTGCTGCTGCTGCTGCGTGCTGCTGCTGCTGCTGCTGCTGCTGCTGCGTGCCGCAGCTGCTAATGCGAGCTGCTGCTCCTGCTGCGTGCTGCTGCTGCTGCTGCGTGCTGCTGCTGCTGCTGCGTGCCGCAGCTGCTAATGCGAGCTGCTGCTCCTGCTGCGTGCTGCTGCTGCTGCTGCTGCTGCTGCTGCTGCTGCTGCTGCTGCTGCGTGCTGCGTGCTGCTGCTGCTGCTGCTGCTGCTGAGTGCTGCTGCTGCTGCTGCGTGCTGCTGCTGCTGCTGCGTGCTGCTGCTGCTGCGTCCTGCTGCGTGCTGCTGCTGCTGCGTCCTACTGCGTCCTGCTGCTGCTGCGTCCTGCTGCTTGCTGCTGCTGCTGCTGCGTCCTACTGCGTGCTGCTGCTGCTGCTGCGTGCTGCTGCTGCTGCTGCTGTGCTGCTGCTGCGTGCTGCTGCTGCTGCTGCGTGCTGCTGCTGCTGCTGCGTGCTGCTGCTGCTGCTGCGTGCTGCTGCTGCTGCTGCGTGCTGCTGCTGCTGCGTGCTGCTGCGTGCTGCTGCTGCTGCTGCGTGCTGCTGCTGCTGCTGCGTGCTGCAGCTGCTGCGTGCTGCTGCGTGCTGCTGCTGCTGCTGCTGCGTGCTGCTGCTGCTGCTGCGTGCTACTGCTGCTGCTACGTGCTGCTGCTGCTGCTGCGTGCTGCATGCTGCTGCTGCTGCTGCGTGCTGCTGCTGCTGCGTGCTGCTGCTGCTGCGTGCTGCTGCTGCTGCTGCTGCTGCTGCTTGCTGCTGCTGCTGCTGCGTGCTGCGTGCTGCTGCTGCTGCTGCGTGCTGCTACTGCTGCGTGCTGCTGCTGCTGCTGCGTGCTGCTGCTGCTGCTGCTGCGTCCTGCTGCTGCTGCGTCCTGCTGCTTGCTGCTGCTGCTGCTGCGTCCTACTGCGTGCTGCTGCTGCTGCTGCGTGCTGCTGCTGCTGCTGCGTACTGCTGCTGCTGCTGCGTGCTGCTGCGTGCTGCTGCTGCGTGCTGCGTGCTGCTGCTGCTGCGTGCTGCTGCTGCTGCTGCTGCTGCTGCTGCTGCGTGCTGCTGCTGCTGCGTGCTGCTGCTGCGTGCTGCGTGCTGCTGCTGCTGCTGCTGCGTGCTGCTGCTGCTGCTGCTGCTGCTACTGCTGCTGCGTGCTGCTGCTGCGTGCTGCTGCTGCTGCTGCTGCGTGCTGCTGCTGCTGCTGCTGCTGCTACTGCTGCTGCGTGCTGCTGCTGCTGCTGCTGCGTGCTGCTGCTGCTGCTGCTGCGTGCTGCATGCTGCTGCTGCTGCTGCGTGCTGCTGCTGCTGCGTGCTACTGCTGCTGCTGCGTGCTGCTGCTGCTGCTGCTGCTGCTACTGCTGCTGCGTGCTGCTGCTGCTGCTGCTGCGTGCTGCTGCTGCTGCTGCTGCGTGCTGCATGCTGCTGCTGCTGCTGCGTGCTGCTGCTGCTGCTGCTGCGTGCTGCTGCTGCTGCGTGCTGCTGCTGCGTGCTGCGTGCTGCTGCTGCTGCTGCTGCGTGCTGCTGCTGCTGCTGCTACTGCTGCTGCGTGCTGCTGCTGCTGCTGCTGCGTGCTGCTGCTGCTGCTGCTGCGTGCTGCATGCTGCTGCTGCTGCTGCGTGCTGCTGCTGCTGCGTGCTGCTGCTGCTGCTGCGTGCTGCTGCTACTGCTGCGTGCTGCTGCTGCTGCTGCTGCTGCTGCGTGCTGCTGCTGCTGCTGCGTGCTGCGTGCTGCTGCTGCTGCTGCGTGCTGCTGCTGCTGCGTGCTGCTGCTGCTGCTGCGTGCTGCTGCTGCTGCTGCGTGGTGCTGCTGCTGCTGCGTGCTGCTGCTGCTGCGTCCTGCTGCTGCTGCGTCCTGCTGCTTGCTGCTGCTGCTGCTGCGTCCTACTGCGTGCTGCTGCTGCTGCTGCGTGCTGCTGCTGCTGCTGCTGCTGCGTGCTGCTGCTGCTGCTGCTGCTGCTGCTGCGTGCCGCAGCTGCTAATGCGAGCTGCTGCTCCTGCTGCGTGCTGCTGCTGCTGCTGCTGCGTGCTGCTGCTGCTGCTGCGTGCCGCAGCTGCTAATGCGAGCTGCTGCTCCTGCTGCGTGCTGCTGCTGCTGCGTGCTGCTGCTGCTGCTGCGTGCTGCTGCTGCTGCTGCGTGCTGCTGCTGCTGCTGCTGCTGCTGCGTGCTGCTGCTGCTGCTGCTGCTGCTGCTGCTGCTGCTGCGTGCTGCGTGCTGCTGCTGCTGCTGCGTGCTGCTGCTGCTGCGTCCTGCTGCTGCTGCGTCCTGCTGCTTGCTGCTGCTGCTGCGTGCTGCTGCTGCTGCTGCTGCTGCTGCTGCGTGCTGCGTGCTGCTGCTGCTGCTGCTGCTGCGTGCCGCAGCTGCTAATGCGAGCTGCTGCTCCTGCTGCGTGCTGCTGCTGCTGCTGCTGCGTGCTGCTGCTGCTGCTGCGTGCCGCAGCTGCTAATGCGAGCTGCTGCTCCTGCTGCGTGCTACTGCTGCTGCTGCTGCTGCTGCTGCTGCTGCGTGCTGCGTGCTGCTGCTGCTGCTGCTGCTGCGTGCTGCTGCGTGCTGCTGCTGCTGCGTGCTGCGTGCTGCTGCTGCTGCTGCATGATGCTGCTGCTGCTGCGTGCTGCTGCTGCTGCTGCGTACTGCTGCTGCGTTCTGCTGCTGCTGCTGCGTGCTGCTGCTGCTGCTGCTAATGCGAGCTGCTGCTCCTGCTGCGTGCTGCTGCTGCTGCTGCTGCGTGCTGCTGCTGCTGCTGCTGCTGCTGCTGCGTGCTGCTGCTGCTGCTGCGTGCCGCAGCTGCTAAGGCGAGCTGCTGCTCCTGCTGCGTGCTGCTGCTGCTGCGTGCTGCTGCTGCTGCTGTGTACTGCTGCTGCTGCAGCTGCGTGCTGCTGCTGCTGCTGCTGCTGCGTGCTGCTGCTGCTGCTGCGTGCTACTGCTGCTGCTACGTGCTGCTGCTGCTGCTGCGTGCTGCTGCTGCTGCTGCGTGCTGCAGCGTGCTGCTGCTGCGTGCTGCGTGCTGCTGCTGCTGCGTGCTGCTGCGTGCTGCTGCTGCTGCTGCTGCTGCTGCTACTGCTGCGTGCTGCTGCTGCTGCTGCTGCTGCTGCTGCGTGCTGCTGCTGTTGCTGCGTGCTGCTGCTGCTGCTGCGTGCTGCTGCGTGCTGCTGCTGCATGCTGCGTGCTGCTGCTGCTGCGTGCTGCTGCTGCTGCTGCGTGCTGCTGCTGCTGCTGCTGCGTGCTGCTGCTGCTGCGTCCTGCTGCGTGCTGCTGCTGCTGCTGCGTCATACTGCGTGCTGCTGCTGCTGCTGCGTGCTGCTGCTGCTGCTGCTGCGTGCTGCTGCTGCTTCTGCGTGCTGCTGCTGCTGCTGCGTCATATTGCGTGCTGCTGCTGCTGCTGCGTGCTGCTGCAGCTGCTGCGTGCTGCTGCTGCTGCTGCGTGCTGCTGCTGCTGCTGCGTGCTGCTGCAGCTGCTGCGTGCTGCTGCTGCTGCTGCGTGCTGCTGCTGCTGCTGCGTGCTGCTGCAGCTGCTGCGTGCTGCTGCTGCTGCTGCGTGCTGCTGCTGCTGCTGCTGCTGCTGCGTGCTGCTGCTGCTGCTGCGTGCTACTGCTGCTGCTACGTGCTGCTGCTGCTGCTGCTACTGCTGCGTGCTGCTGCTGCTGCTGCTGCTGCTGCTGCGTGCTGCTGCTGTTGCTGCGTGCTGCTGCTGCTGCTGCGTGCTGCTGCGTGCTGCTGCTGCATGCTGCGTGCTGCTGCTGCTGCGTGCTGCTGCTGCTGCTGCGTGCTGCTGCTGCTGCTGCTGCGTGCTGCTGCTGCTGCGTCCTGCTGCGTGCTGCTGCTGCTGCTGCGTCATACTGCGTGCTGCTGCTGCTGCTGCGTGCTGCTGCTGCTGCTGCTGCGTGCTGCTGCTGCTTCTGCGTGCTGCTGCTGCTGCTGCGTCATATTGCGTGCTGCTGCTGCTGCTGCGTGCTGCTGCAGCTGCTGCGTGCTGCTGCTGCTGCTGCGTGCTGCTGCTGCTGCTGCGTGCTGCTGCAGCTGCTGCGTGCTGCTGCTGCTGCTGCGTGCTGCTGCTGCTGCTGCGTACTGCTGCTGCTGCTGCGTGCTGCTGCGTGCTGCTGCTGCGTGCTGCGGGCTGCTGCTGCTGCGTGCTGCTGCTGCTGCTGCTCCTGCGTGCTGCTGCTGCTGCGTGCTGCGTGCTGCTGCTGCTGCGTCCTGCTGCTTGCTGCTGCTGCTGCTGCGTCCTACTGCGTGCTGCTGCTGCTGCTGCGTGCTGCTGCTGCTGCTGCTGCTGCTGCGTGCTGCTGCTGCTGCTGCGTGCTGCTGCTGCTGCTGCGTGCTGCTGCTGCTGCTGCTGCTGCGTGCTGCTGCTGCGTGCTGCGTGCTGCTGCTGCTGCGTCCTGCTGCTTGCTGCTGCTGCTGCTGCGTCCTACTGCGTGCTGCTGCTGCTGCTGCGTGCTGCTGCTGCTGCTGCTGCTGCTGCTGCTGCTGCTGCTGCGTGCTGCTGCTGCTGCTGCGTGCTGCTGCTGCTGCTGCGTGCTGCTGCTGCTGCGTGCTGCTGCGTGCTGCTGCTGCTGCGTGCTGCGTGCT
>OW121707.1:24115161-24132661 GCA_933228785.1 Lasioglossum pauxillum | reverse complement strand
GCTGCGTCCTACTGCGTGCTGCTGCTGCTGCTGCGTGCTGCTGCTGCTGCTGCTGTGCTGCTGCTGCGTGCTGCTGCTGCTGCTGCGTGCTGCTGCTGCTGCTGCGTGCTGCTGCTGCTGCTGCGTGCTGCTGCTGCTGCTGCGTGCTGCTGCTGCTGCGTGCTGCTGCGTGCTGCTGCTGCTGCTGCGTGCTGCTGCTGCTGCTGCGTGCTGCAGCTGCTGCGTGCTGCTGCGTGCTGCTGCTGCTGCTGCGTGCTACTGCTGCTGCTACGTGCTGCTGCTGCTGCTGCGTGCTGCATGCTGCTGCTGCTGCTGCGTGCTGCTGCTGCTGCGTGCTGCTGCTGCTGCGTGCTGCTGCTGCTGCTGCTGCTGCTGCTTGCTGCTGCTGCTGCTGCGTGCTGCGTGCTGCTGCTGCTGCTGCGTGCTGCTACTGCTGCGTGCTGCTGCTGCTGCTGCGTGCTGCTGCTGCTGCTGCTGCGTCCTGCTGCTGCTGCGTCCTGCTGCTTGCTGCTGCTGCTGCTGCGTCCTACTGCGTGCTGCTGCTGCTGCTGCGTGCTGCTGCTGCTGCTGCGTACTGCTGCTGCTGCTGCGTGCTGCTGCGTGCTGCTGCTGCGTGCTGCGTGCTGCTGCTGCTGCGTGCTGCTGCTGCTGCTGCTGCTGCTGCTGCTGCGTGCTGCTGCTGCTGCGTGCTGCTGCTGCGTGCTGCGTGCTGCTGCTGCTGCTGCTGCGTGCTGCTGCTGCTGCTGCTGCTGCTACTGCTGCTGCGTGCTGCTGCTGCGTGCTGCTGCTGCTGCTGCTGCGTGCTGCTGCTGCTGCTGCTGCTGCTACTGCTGCTGCGTGCTGCTGCTGCTGCTGCTGCGTGCTGCTGCTGCTGCTGCTGCGTGCTGCATGCTGCTGCTGCTGCTGCGTGCTGCTGCTGCTGCGTGCTACTGCTGCTGCTGCGTGCTGCTGCTGCTGCTGCTGCTGCTACTGCTGCTGCGTGCTGCTGCTGCTGCTGCTGCGTGCTGCTGCTGCTGCTGCTGCGTGCTGCTGCTGCTGCTGCTGCGTGCTGCTGCTGCTGCGTGCTGCTGCTGCGTGCTGCGTGCTGCTGCTGCTGCTGCTGCGTGCTGCTGCTGCTGCTGCTACTGCTGCTGCGTGCTGCTGCTGCTGCTGCTGCGTGCTGCTGCTGCTGCTGCTGCGTGCTGCATGCTGCTGCTGCTGCTGCGTGCTGCTGCTGCTGCGTGCTGCTGCTGCTGCTGCGTGCTGCTGCTACTGCTGCGTGCTGCTGCTGCTGCTGCTGCTGCTGCGTGCTGCTGCTGCTGCTGCTGCTGCTGCGTGCTGCGTGCTGCTGCTGCTGCTGCGTGCTGCTGCTGCTGCGTGCTGCTGCTGCTGCTGCGTGCTGCTGCTGCTGCTGCGTGGTGCTGCTGCTGCTGCGTGCTGCTGCTGCTGCGTCCTGCTGCTGCTGCGTCCTGCTGCTTGCTGCTGCTGCTGCTGCGTCCTACTGCGTGCTGCTGCTGCTGCTGCGTGCTGCTGCTGCTGCTGCTGCTGCGTGCTGCTGCTGCTGCTGCTGCTGCTGCTGCGTGCCGCAGCTGCTAATGCGAGCTGCTGCTCCTGCTGCGTGCTGCTGCTGCTGCTGCTGCGTGCTGCTGCTGCTGCTGCGTGCCGCAGCTGCTAATGCGAGCTGCTGCTCCTGCTGCGTGCTGCTGCTGCTGCGTGCTGCTGCTGCTGCTGCGTGCTGCTGCTGCTGCTGCGTGCTGCTGCTGCTGCTGCTGCTGCTGCGTGCTGCTGCTGCTGCTGCTGCTGCTGCTGCTGCGTGCTGCGTGCTGCTGCTGCTGCTGCGTGCTGCTGCTGCTGCGTCCTGCTGCTGCTGCGTCCTGCTGCTTGCTGCTGCTGCTGCGTGCTGCTGCTGCTGCTGCTGCTGCTGCTGCGTGCTGCGTGCTGCTGCTGCTGCTGCTGCTGCGTGCCGCAGCTGCTAATGCGAGCTGCTGCTCCTGCTGCGTGCTGCTGCTGCTGCTGCTGCGTGCTGCTGCTGCTGCTGCGTGCCGCAGCTGCTAATGCGAGCTGCTGCTCCTGCTGCGTGCTACTGCTGCTGCTGCTGCTGCTGCTGCTGCTGCGTGCTGCGTGCTGCTGCTGCTGCTGCTGCTGCGTGCTGCTGCTGCTGCGTCCTGCTGCGTGCTGCTGCTGCTGCGTCCTACTGCGTCCTGCTGCTGCTGCGTCCTGCTGCTTGCTGCTGCTGCTGCTGCGTCCTACTGCGTGCTGCTGCTGCTGCTGCGTGCTGCTGCTGCTGCTGCTGTGCTGCTGCTGCGTGCTGCTGCTGCTGCTGCGTGCTGCTGCTGCTGCTGCGTGCTGCTGCTGCTGCTGCTGCTGCGTGCTGCTGCTGCTGCGTGCTGCTGCGTGCTGCTGCTGCTGCTGCGTGCTGCTGCTGCTGCTGCGTGCTGCTGCTGCTGCGTCCTGCTGCGTGCTGCTGCTGCTACTGCTGCGTGCTGCTGCTGCTGCTGCGTGCTACTGCGTGCTGCTACGTGCTGCTGCTGCTGCTGCGTGCTGCTGCTGCGTGCTGCAGCGTGCTGCTGCTGCGTGCTGCGTGCTGCTGCTGCTGCGTGCTGCTGCTGCTGCTGCTGCTGCTGCTGCGTGCTGCTGCTGCTGCGTGCTGCGTGCTGCTGCTGCTGCTGCATGATGCTGCTGCTGCTGCGTGCTGCTGCTGCTGCTGCGTACTGCTGCTGCGTGCTGCTGCTGCTGCTGCGTGCCGCAGCTGCTAAGGCGAGCTGCTGCTCCTGCTGCGTGCTGCTGCTGCTGCGTGCTGCTGCTGCTGCTGCTGCTGCTGCTGCTGCGTGCTGCGTGCTGCTGCTGCTGCTGCGTGCTGCTGCTGCTGCGTGCTGCTGCTGCTGCTGCTGCTGCGTGCTGCTGCTGCTGCTGCTGCTGCGTGCTGCTGCTGCTACTGCGTGCTGCTGCGTGCTGCTGCTGCTGCTGCGTGCTGCTGCTGCTGCTGCGTCCTGCTGCGTGCTGCTGCTGCTGCTGCGTCATACTGCGTGCTGCTGCTGCTGCGTGCTGCTGCGTGCTGCTGCGTGCTGCGTGCTGCTGCTGCTGCTGCTGCTGCTGCTGCTGCTGCGTGCTGCTGCTGCTGCTGCGTGCTGCTGCGTGCTGCTGCTGCTTCTGCATGATGCTGCTGCTGCTGCGTGCTGCTGCTGCTGCTGCGTACTGCTGCTGCGTTCTGCTGCTGCTGCTGCGTGCTGCTGCTGCTGCTGCGTGCCGCAGCTGCTAATGCGAGCTGCTGCTCCTGCTGCGTGCTGCTGCTGCTGCTGCTGCGTGCTGCGTGCTGCTGCTGCTGCTGCTGCTGCTGCTGCTGCTGCTGCTGCTGCTGCTGCTGCTGCTGCTGCTGCGTGCTGCTGCTGCTGCTGCGTGCTGCTGCTGCTGCTGCTACTGCTGCGTGCTGCTGCTGCTGCTGCGTGCTGCTGCTGCGTGCTGCGTGCTGCTGCTGCTGCTGCTGCGTGCTGCAGCGTGCTGCTGCTGCGTGCTGCGTGCTGCTGCTGCTGCGTGCTGCTGCTGCTGCTGCTGCTGGTGCTACTGCTGCGTGCTGCTGCTGCTGCTGCGTGCTGCTGCTGCTGCTGCGTACTGCTGCTGCGTGCTGCTGCTGCTGCTGCGTGCCGCAGCTGCTAAGGCGAGCTGCTGCTCCTGCTGCGTGCTGCTGCTGCTGCGTGCTGCTGCTGCTGCTGCTGCTGCTGCTGCTGCGTGCTGCGTGCTGCTGCTGCTGCTGCGTGCTGCTGCTGCTGCGTGCTGCTGCTGCTGCTGCTGCTGCGTGCTGCTGCTGCTGCTGCTGCTGCGTGCTGCTGCTGCTACTGCGTGCTGCTGCGTGCTGCTGCTGCTGCTGCGTGCTGCTGCTGCTGCTGCGTGCTGCTGCGTCCTGCTGCGTGCTGCTGCTGCTGCTGCGTCATACTGCGTGCTGCTGCTGCTGCGTGCTGCTGCGTGCTGCTGCGTGCTGCGTGCTGCTGCTGCTGCTGCTGCTGCTGCTGCGTGCTGCTGCTGCTGCTGCGTGCTGCTGCGTGCTGCTGCTGCTTCTGCATGATGCTGCTGCTGCTGCGTGCTGCTGCTGCTGCTGCGTACTGCTGCTGCGTTCTGCTGCTGCTGCTGCGTGCTGCTGCTGCTGCTGCGTGCCGCAGCTGCTAATGCGAGCTGCTGCTCCTGCTGCGTGCTGCTGCTGCTGCTGCTGCGTGCTGCGTGCTGCTGCTGCTGCTGCTGCTGCTGCTGCTGCTGCTGCTGCTGCTGCTGCTGCTGCTGCGTGCTGCTGCTGCTGCTGCGTGCTGCTGCTGCTGCTGCTACTGCTGCGTGCTGCTGCTGCTGCTGCGTGCTGCTGCTGCGTGCTGCGTGCTGCTGCTGCTGCTGCTGCGTGCTGCAGCGTGCTGCTGCTGCGTGCTGCGTGCTGCTGCTGCTGCGTGCTGCTGCTGCTGCTGCTGCTGCTGCTCCTGCGTGCTGCTGCTGCTGCGTGCTGCGTGCTGCGTGCTGCTGCTGCTGCTGCATGATGCTGCTGCTGCTGCGTGCTGCTGCTGCTGCTGCGTACTGCTGCTGCGTTCTGCTGCTGCTGCTGCGTGCTGCTCCTGCTGCTGCGTGCCGCAGCTGCTAAGGCGAGCTGCTGCTCCTGCTGCGTGCTGCTGCTGCTGCGTGCTGCTGCTGCTGCTGCTGCTGCATGATGCTGCTGCTGCTGCGTGCTGCTGCTGCTGCTGCGTACTGCTGCTGCGTTCTGCTGCTGCTGCTGCGTGCTGCTGCTGCTGCTGCGTGCCGCAGCTGCTAATGCGAGCTGCTGCTCCTGCTGCGTGCTGCTGCTGCTGCTGCTGCGTGCTGCTGCTGCTGCTGCTGCTGCTGCTGCGTGCTGCTGCTGCTGCTGCGTGCCGCAGCTGCTAAGGCGAGCTGCTGCTCCTGCTGCTGCGTGCTGCTGCTGCTGCTGCGTGCTGCTGCTGCTGCTGTGTACTGCTGCTGCTGCTGCTGCGTGCTGCTGCTGCTGCTGCTGCTGCGTGCTGCTGCTGCTGCTGCTGCGTGCTGCTGCTGCTGCTGCGTGCTACTGCTGCTGAGACGTGCTGCTGCTGCTGCTGCGTGCTGCTGCTGCTGCTGCGTGCTGCAGCGTGCTGCTGCTGCGTGCTGCGTGCTGCTGCTGCTGCGTGCTGCTGCTGCTGCTGCTGCTGCTGCTGCTGCTGCTGCTGCTGCGTGCTGCTGCTGCTGCGTGCTGCGTGCTGCTGCTGCATGATGCTGCTGCTGCTGCGTGCTGCTGCTGCTGCTGCGTACTGCTGCTGCGTTCTGCTGCTGCTGCTGCGTGCTGCTGCTGCTGCTGCGTGCCGCAGCTGCTAAGGCGAGCTGCTGCTCCTGCTGCGTGCTGCTGCTGCTGCGTGCTGCGTGCTGCTGCTGCTGCTGCGTGCTGCTGCTGCTGCTGCTGCTGCGTGCTGCTGCTGCTGCTGCTGCTGCGTGCTGCTGCTGCTACTGCGTGCTGCTGCGTGCTGCTGCTGCGTGCTGCTGCTGCTGCTGCGTGCTGCTGCGTCCTGCTGCGTGCTGCTGCTGCTGCTGCTGCGTGCTGCTGCGTGCTGCTGCTACTGCTGCTGCGTGCTGCTGCTGCTGCTGCTGCGTGCTGCTGCTGCTGCTGCTGCGTGCTGCATGCTGCTGCTGCTGCTGCGTGCTGCTGCTGCTGCTGCTGCGTGCTGCTGCTGCTGCGTGCTGCTGCTGCGTGCTGCGTGCTGCTGCTGCTGCTGCTGCGTGCTGCTGCTGCTGCTGCTACTGCTGCTGCGTGCTGCTGCTGCTGCTGCTGCGTGCTGCTGCTGCTGCTGCTGCGTGCTGCATGCTGCTGCTGCTGCTGCGTGCTGCTGCTGCTGCGTGCTGCTGCTGCTGCTGCGTGCTGCTGCTACTGCTGCGTGCTGCTGCTGCTGCTGCTGCTGCTGCGTGCTGCTGCTGCTGCTGCTGCTGCTGCGTGCTGCGTGCTGCTGCTGCTGCTGCGTGCTGCTGCTGCTGCGTGCTGCTGCTGCTGCTGCGTGCTGCTGCTGCTGCTGCGTGGTGCTGCTGCTGCTGCGTGCTGCTGCTGCTGCGTCCTGCTGCTGCTGCGTCCTGCTGCTTGCTGCTGCTGCTGCTGCGTCCTACTGCGTGCTGCTGCTGCTGCTGCGTGCTGCTGCTGCTGCTGCTGCTGCGTGCTGCTGCTGCTGCTGCTGCTGCTGCTGCGTGCCGCAGCTGCTAATGCGAGCTGCTGCTCCTGCTGCGTGCTGCTGCTGCTGCTGCTGCGTGCTGCTGCTGCTGCTGCGTGCCGCAGCTGCTAATGCGAGCCGCTGCTCCTGCTGCGTGCTGCTGCTGCTGCGTGCTGCTGCTGCTGCTGCGTGCTGCTGCTGCTGCTGCGTGCTGCTGCTGCTGCTGCTGCTGCTGCGTGCTGCTGCTGCTGCTGCTGCTGCTGCTGCTGCGTGCTGCGTGCTGCTGCTGCTGCTGCGTGCTGCTGCTGCTGCGTCCTGCTGCTGCTGCGTCCTGCTGCTTGCTGCTGCTGCTGCGTGCTGCTGCTGCTGCTGCTGCTGCTGCTGCGTGCTGCGTGCTGCTGCTGCTGCTGCTGCTGCGTGCCGCAGCTGCTAATGCGAGCTGCTGCTCCTGCTGCGTGCTGCTGCTGCTGCTGCTGCGTGCTGCTGCTGCTGCTGCGTGCCGCAGCTGCTAATGCGAGCTGCTGCTCCTGCTGCGTGCTACTGCTGCTGCTGCTGCTGCTGCTGCTGCTGCGTGCTGCGTGCTGCTGCTGCTGCTGCTGCTGCGTGCTGCTGCTGCTGCGTGCTGCTGCTGCTGCGTGCTGCTGCTGCTGCTGCTGCTGCGTGCTGCTGCTGCTGCTGCTGCGTGCTGCTGCTGCTGCGTGCTGCTGCTGCGTGCTGCGTGCTGCTGCTGCTGCTGCTGCGTGCTGCTGCTGCTGCTGCTACTGCTGCTGCGTGCTGCTGCTGCTGCTGCTGCGTGCTGCTGCTGCTGCTGCTGCGTGCTGCATGCTGCTGCTGCTGCTGCGTGCTGCTGCTGCTGCGTGCTGCTGCTGCTGCTGCGTGCTGCTGCTACTGCTGCGTGCTGCTGCTGCTGCTGCTGCTGCTGCGTGCTGCTGCTGCTGCTGCTGCTGCTGCGTGCTGCGTGCTGCTGCTGCTGCTGCGTGCTGCTGCTGCTGCGTGCTGCTGCTGCTGCTGCGTGCTGCTGCTGCTGCTGCGTGGTGCTGCTGCTGCTGCGTGCTGCTGCTGCTGCGTCCTGCTGCTGCTGCGTCCTGCTGCTTGCTGCTGCTGCTGCTGCGTCCTACTGCGTGCTGCTGCTGCTGCTGCGTGCTGCTGCTGCTGCTGCTGCTGCGTGCTGCTGCTGCTGCTGCTGCTGCTGCTGCGTGCCGCAGCTGCTAATGCGAGCTGCTGCTCCTGCTGCGTGCTGCTGCTGCTGCTGCTGCGTGCTGCTGCTGCTGCTGCGTGCCGCAGCTGCTAATGCGAGCCGCTGCTCCTGCTGCGTGCTGCTGCTGCTGCGTGCTGCTGCTGCTGCTGCGTGCTGCTGCTGCTGCTGCGTGCTGCTGCTGCTGCTGCTGCTGCTGCGTGCTGCTGCTGCTGCTGCTGCTGCTGCTGCTGCGTGCTGCGTGCTGCTGCTGCTGCTGCGTGCTGCTGCTGCTGCGTCCTGCTGCTGCTGCGTCCTGCTGCTTGCTGCTGCTGCTGCGTGCTGCTGCTGCTGCTGCTGCTGCTGCTGCGTGCTGCGTGCTGCTGCTGCTGCTGCTGCTGCGTGCCGCAGCTGCTAATGCGAGCTGCTGCTCCTGCTGCGTGCTGCTGCTGCTGCTGCTGCGTGCTGCTGCTGCTGCTGCGTGCCGCAGCTGCTAATGCGAGCTGCTGCTCCTGCTGCGTGCTACTGCTGCTGCTGCTGCTGCTGCTGCTGCTGCGTGCTGCGTGCTGCTGCTGCTGCTGCTGCTGCGTGCTGCTGCTGCTGCGTGCTGCTGCTGCTGCGTGCTGCTGCTGCTGCTGCGTGCTGCTGCTGCTGCGTCCTGCTGCGTGCTGCTGCTGCTGCGTCCTACTGCGTCCTGCTGCTGCTGCGTCCTGCTGCTTGCTGCTGCTGCTGCTGCGTCCTACTGCGTGCTGCTGCTGCTGCTGCGTGCTGCTGCTATTGCTGCTGTGCTGCTGCTGCGTGCTGCTGCTGCTGCTGCGTGCTGCTGCTGCTGCTGCGTGCTGCTGCTGCTGCTGCGTGCTGCTGCTGCTGCTGCGTGCTGCTGCTGCTGCTGCTGCTGCGTGCTGCTGCTGCTGCGTGCTGCTGCGTGCTGCTGCTGCTGCTGCGTGCTGCTGCTGCTGCTGCGTGCTGCTGCTGCTGCGTCCTGCTGCGTGCTGCTGCTGCTACTGCTGCGTGCTGCTGCTGCTGCTGCGTGCTACTGCGTGCTGCTACGTGCTGCTGCTGCTGCTGCGTGCTGCTGCTGCGTGCTGCAGCGTGCTGCTGCTGCGTGCTGCGTGCTGCTGCTGCTGCGTGCTGCTGCTGCTGCTGCTGCTGCTGCTGCGTGCTGCTGCTGCTGCGTGCTGCGTGCTGCTGCTGCTGCTGCATGATGCTGCTGCTGCTGCGTGCTGCTGCTGCTGCTGCGTACTGCTGCTGCGTGCTGCTGCTGCTGCTGCGTGCCGCAGCTGCTAAGGCGAGCTGCTGCTCCTGCTGCGTGCTGCTGCTGCTGCGTGCTGCTGCTGCTGCTGCTGCTGCTGCTGCTGCGTGCTGCGTGCTGCTGCTGCTGCTGCGTGCTGCTGCTGCTGCGTGCTGCTGCTGCTGCTGCTGCTGCGTGCTGCTGCTGCTGCTGCTGCTGCGTGCTGCTGCTGCTACTGCGTGCTGCTGCGTGCTGCTGCTGCTGCTGCGTGCTGCTGCTGCTGCTGCGTGCTGCTGCGTCCTGCTGCGTGCTGCTGCTGCTGCTGCGTCATACTGCGTGCTGCTGCTGCGTGCTGCTGCTGCTGCGTGCTGCTGCGTGCTGCTGCGTGCTGCGTGCTGCTGCTGCTGCTGCTGCTGCTGCTGCGTGCTGCTGCTGCTGCTGCGTGCTGCTGCGTGCTGCTGCTGCTTCTGCATGATGCTGCTGCTGCTGCGTGCTGCTGCTGCTGCTGCGTACTGCTGCTGCGTTCTGCTGCTGCTGCTGCGTGCTGCTGCTGCTGCTGCGTGCCGCAGCTGCTAATGCGAGCTGCTGCTCCTGCTGCGTGCTGCTGCTGCGTGCTGCGTGCTGCTGCTGCTGCTGCTGCTGCTGCTGCTGCTGCTGCTGCTGCTGCTGCTGCTGCGTGCTGCTGCTGCTGCTGCGTGCTGCTGCTGCTGCTGCTACTGCTGCGTGCTGCTGCTGCTGCTGCGTGCTGCTGCTGCGTGCTGCGTGCTGCTGCTGCTGCTGCTGCGTGCTGCAGCGTGCTGCTGCTGCGTGCTGCGTGCTGCTGCTGCTGCGTGCTGCTGCTGCTGCTGCTGCTGCTGCTCCTGCGTGCTGCTGCTGCTGCGTGCTGCGTGCTGCGTGCTGCTGCTGCTGCTGCATGATGCTGCTGCTGCTGCGTGCTGCTGCTGCTGCTGCGTACTGCTGCTGCGTTCTGCTGCTGCTGCTGCGTGCTGCTCCTGCTGCTGCGTGCCGCAGCTGCTAAGGCGAGCTGCTGCTCCTGCTGCGTGCTGCTGCTGCTGCGTGCTGCTGCTGCTGCTGCTGCTGCATGATGCTGCTGCTGCTGCGTGCTGCTGCTGCTGCTGCGTACTGCTGCTGCGTTCTGCTGCTGCTGCTGCGTGCTGCTGCTGCTGCTGCGTGCCGCAGCTGCTAATGCGAGCTGCTGCTCCTGCTGCGTGCTGCTGCTGCTGCTGCTGCGTGCTGCTGCTGCTGCTGCTGCTGCTGCTGCTGCGTGCTGCTGCTGCTGCTGCGTGCCGCAGCTGCTAAGGCGAGCTGCTGCTCCTGCTGCTGCGTGCTGCTGCTGCTGCTGCGTGCTGCTGCTGCTGCTGTGTACTGCTGCTGCTGCTGCTGCGTGCTGCTGCTGCTGCTGCTGCTGCGTGCTGCTGCTGCTGCTGCTGCGTGCTGCTGCTGCTGCTGCGTGCTACTGCTGCTGAGACGTGCTGCTGCTGCTGCTGCGTGCTGCTGCTGCTGCTGCGTGCTGCAGCGTGCTGCTGCTGCGTGCTGCGTGCTGCTGCTGCTGCGTGCTGCTGCTGCTGCTGCTGCTGCTGCTGCGTGCTGCTGCTGCTGCGTGCTGCGTGCTGCTGCTGCATGATGCTGCTGCTGCTGCGTGCTGCTGCTGCTGCTGCGTACTGCTGCTGCGTTCTGCTGCTGCTGCTGCGTGCTGCTGCTGCTGCTGCGTGCCGCAGCTGCTAAGGCGAGCTGCTGCTCCTGCTGCGTGCTGCTGCTGCTGCGTGCTGCTGCTGCTGCTGCTGCTGCTGCGTGCTGCGTGCTGCTGCTGCTGCTGCGTGCTGCTGCTGCTGCTGCTGCTGCGTGCTGCTGCTGCTGCTGCTGCTGCGTGCTGCTGCTGCTACTGCGTGCTGCTGCGTGCTGCTGCTGCGTGCTGCTGCTGCTGCTGCGTGCTGCTGCGTCCTGCTGCGTGCTGCTGCTGCTGCTGCGTGCATACTGCGTGCTGCTGCTGCTGCTGCGTGCTGCTGCTGCTGCGTACTGCTGCTGCTGCTGCGTGCTGCTGCGTGCTGCTGCTGCGTGCTGCGGGCTGCTGCTGCTGCGTGCTGCTGCTGCTGATGCTGCTGCTCCTGCGTGCTGCTGCTGCTGCTGCTGCGTGCTGCGTGCTGCTGCTGCTGCTGCTGCATGATGCTGCTGCTGCTGCGTGCTGCTGCTGCTGCTGCGTACTGCTGCTGCGTTCTGCTGCTGCTGCTGCGTGCTGCTGCTGCTGCTGCGTGCCGCAGCTGCTAAGGCGAGCTGCTGCTCCTGCTGCGTGCTGCTGCTGCTGCGTGCTGCTGCTGCTGCTGCTGCTGCGTGCTGCGTGCTGCTGCTGCTGCTGCGTGCTGCTGCTGCTGCTGCTGCGTGCTGCTGCTGCTGCTGCTGCTGCGTGCTGCTGCTGCTGCGTGCTGCTGCTGCTACTGCGTGCTGCTGCGTGCTGCTGCTGCTGCTGCGTGCTGCTGCTGCTGCTGCGTGCTGCTGCTGCTGCTGCGTGCTGCTGCTGCTGCTGCTGCTGCGTGCTGCTGCTGCTGCGTGCTGCTGCGTGCTGCTGCTGCTGCTGCGTGCTGCTGCTGCTGCTGCGTGCTGCTGCTGCTGCGTCCTGCTGCGTGCTGCTGCTGCTACTGCTGCGTGCTGCTGCTGCTGCTGCGTGCTACTGCGTGCTGCTACGTGCTGCTGCTGCTGCTGCGTGCTGCTGCTGCGTGCTGCAGCGTGCTGCTGCTGCGTGCTGCGTGCTGCTGCTGCTGCGTGCTGCTGCTGCTGCTGCTGCTGCTGCTGCGTGCTGCTGCTGCTGCTGCTGCGTGCTGCGTGCTGCTGCTGCTGCTGCATGATGCTGCTGCTGCTGCGTGCTGCTGCTGCTGCTGCGTACTGCTGCTGCGTGCTGCTGCTGCTGCTGCGTGCCGCAGCTGCTAAGGCGAGCTGCTGCTCCTGCTGCGTGCTGCTGCTGCTGCGTGCTGCTGCTGCTGCTGCTGCTGCTGCGTGCTGCGTGCTGCTGCTGCTGCTGCGTGCTGCTGCTGCTGCGTGCTGCTGCTGCTGCTGCTGCTGCTGCTGCGTGCTGCTGCTGCTGCTGCTGCGTGCTGCTGCTGCTACTGCGTGCTGCTGCGTGCTGCTGCTGCTGCTGCGTGCTGCTGCTGCTGCTGCGTGCTGCTGCGTCCTGCTGCGTGCTGCTGCTGCTGCTGCGTCATACTGCGTGCTGCTGCTGCGTGCTGCTGCTGCTGCGTGCTGCTGCGTGCTGCTGCGTGCTGCGTGCTGCTGCTGCTGCTGCTGCTGCTGCTGCGTGCTGCTGCTGCTGCTGCGTGCTGCTGCGTGCTGCTGCTGCTTCTGCATGATGCTGCTGCTGCTGCGTGCTGCTGCTGCTGCTGCGTACTGCTGCTGCGTTCTGCTGCTGCTGCTGCGTGCTGCTGCTGCTGCTGCGTGCCGCAGCTGCTAATGCGAGCTGCTGCTCCTGCTGCGTGCTGCTGCTGCTGCTGCGTGCTGCGTGCTGCTGCTGCTGCTGCTGCTGCTGCTGCTGCTGCTGCTGCTGCTGCTGCTGCGTGCTGCTGCTGCTGCTGCGTGCTGCTGCTGGTGCTGCTACTGCTGCGTGCTGCTGCTGCTGCTGCGTGCTGCTGCTGCGTGCTGCGTGCTGCTGCTGCTGCTGCTGCGTGCTGCAGCGTGCTGCTGCTGCGTGCTGCGTGCTGCTGCTGCTGCGTGCTGCTGCTGCTGCAGCTGCTGCTGCTCCTGCGTGCTGCTGCTGCTGCGTGCTGCGTGCTGCGTGCTGCGTGCTGCTGCTGCTGCTGCATGATGCTGCTGCTGCTGCGTGCTGCTGCTGCTGCTGCGTACTGCTGCTGCTGCTGCGTACTGCTGCTGCGTTCTGCTGCTGCTGCTGCGTGCTGCTCCTGCTGCTGCGTGCCGCAGCTGCTAAGGCGAGCTGCTGCTCCTGCTGCGTGCTGCTGCTGCTGCGTGCTGCTGCTGCTGCTGCTGCTGCATGATGCTGCTGCTGCTGCGTGCTGCTGCTGCTGCTGCGTACTGCTGCTGCGTTCTGCTGCTGCTGCTGCGTGCTGCTGCTGCTGCTGCGTGCCGCAGCTGCTAATGCGAGCTGCTGCTCCTGCTGCGTGCTGCTGCTGCTGCTGCTGCGTGCTGCTGCTGCTGCTGCTGCTGCTGCTGCTGCGTGCTGCTGCTGCTGCTGCGTGCCGCAGCTGCTAAGGCGAGCTGCTGCTCCTGCTGCTGCGTGCTGCTGCTGCTGCTGCGTGCTGCTGCTGCTGCTGTGTACTGCTGCTGCTGCTGCTGCGTGCTGCTGCTGCTGCTGCTGCTGCGTGCTGCTGCTGCTGCTGCGTGCTGCTGCTGCTGCTGCGTGCTACTGCTGCTGAGACGTGCTGCTGCTGCTGCTGCGTGCTGCTGCTGCTGCTGCGTGCTGCAGCGTGCTGCTGCTGCGTGCTGCGTGCTGCTGCTGCTGCGTGCTGCTGCTGCTGCTGCTGCTGCTGCTGCTGCGTGCTGCTGCTGCTGCGTGCTGCGTGCTGCTGCTGCATGATGCTGCTGCTGCTGCGTGCTGCTGCTGCTGCTGCGTACTGCTGCTGCGTTCTGCTGCTGCTGCTG
This sequence comes from Lasioglossum pauxillum, assembly GCA_933228785.1. Classification (NCBI taxonomy): domain Eukaryota; kingdom Metazoa; phylum Arthropoda; class Insecta; order Hymenoptera; family Halictidae; genus Lasioglossum; species Lasioglossum pauxillum. The sequence continues at coordinate 24,119,544 of OW121707.1, read as the reverse complement.
CTGCTGCGTGCCGCAGCTGCTAAGGCGAGCTGCTGCTCCTGCTGCGTGCTGCTGCTGCTGCGTGCTGCTGCTGCTGCTGCTGCTGCTGCTGCTGCGTGCTGCGTGCTGCTGCTGCTGCTGCGTGCTGCTGCTGCTGCGTGCTGCTGCTGCTGCTGCTGCTGCGTGCTGCTGCTGCTGCTGCTGCTGCGTGCTGCTGCTGCTACTGCGTGCTGCTGCGTGCTGCTGCTGCGTGCTGCTGCTGCTGCTGCGTGCTGCTGCGTCCTGCTGCGTGCTGCTGCTGCTGCTGCGTGCATACTGCGTGCTGCTGCTGCTGCTGCGTGCTGCTGCTGCTGCGTACTGCTGCTGCTGCTGCGTGCTGCTGCGTGCTGCTGCTGCGTGCTGCGGGCTGCTGCTGCTGCGTGCTGCTGCTGCTGATGCTGCTGCTCCTGCGTGCTGCTGCTGCTGCTGCTGCGTGCTGCGTGCTGCTGCTGCTGCTGCTGCATGATGCTGCTGCTGCTGCGTGCTGCTGCTGCTGCTGCGTACTGCTGCTGCGTTCTGCTGCTGCTGCTGCGTGCTGCTGCTGCTGCTGCGTGCCGCAGCTGCTAAGGCGAGCTGCTGCTCCTGCTGCGTGCTGCTGCTGCTGCGTGCTGCTGCTGCTGCTGCTGCTGCTGCTGCTGCGTGCTGCGTGCTGCTGCTGCTGCTGCGTGCTGCTGCTGCTGCTGCTGCGTGCTGCTGCTGCTGCTGCTGCTGCGTGCTGCTGCTGCTGCGTGCTGCTGCTGCTACTGCGTGCTGCTGCGTGCTGCTGCTGCGTGCTGCTGCTGCTGCTGCGTGCTGCTGCGTCCTGCTGCGTGCTGCTGCTGCTGCTGCGTGCATACTGCGTGCTGCTGCTGCTGCTGCGTGCTGCTGCTGCTGCGTACTGCTGCTGCTGCTGCGTGCTGCTGCGTGCTGCTGCTGCTGCTGCTGCTGCTCCTGCGTGCTGCTGCTGCTGCGTGCTGCGTGCTGCGTGCTGCTGCTGCTGCTGCATGATGCTGCTGCTGCTGCGTGCTGCTGCTGCTGCTGCTGCGTACTGCTGCTGCGTTTTGCTGCTGCTGCTGCGTGCTGCTGCTGCTGCGTGCTGCTCCTGCTGCTGCGTGCCGCAGCTGCTAAGGCGAGCTGCTGCTCCTGCTGCGTGCTGCTGCTGCTGCGTGCTGCTGCTGCTGCTGCTGCTGCTGCTGCTGCTGCTGCTGCTGCTGCTGCGTGCTGCGTGCTGCTGCTGCTGCTGCGTGCTGCTGCTGCTGCTGCTGCGTGCTGCTGCTGCTGCTGCTGCGTGCTGCTGCTGCTGCTGCTGCTGCGTGCTGCTGCTGCTGCTGCTGCTGCGTGCTGCTGCGTCCTGCTGCGTGCTGCTGCTGCTGCTGCGTCCTACTGCGTGCTGCTGCTGCTGCTGCGTGCTGCTGCTGCTGCTGCTGCTGCTGCTGCTGCTGCGTGCTGCTGCTGCTGCTACGTGCTGCTGCTGCTGCTGCGTGCTGCTGCAGCTGCTGCGTGCTGCTGCTGCTGCTGCGTGCTGCTGCTGCTGCTGCGTACTGCTGCTGCTGCTGCGTGCTGCTGCGTGCTGCTGCTGCGTGCTGCGTGCTGCTGCTGCTGCGTGCTGCTGCTGCTGCTGCTGCTGCTGCTGCTGCTGCTGCTGCTGCTGATGCGTGCTGCTGCTGCTGCGTGCTGCTGCTGCTGCGTGCTGCTGCTGCTGCGTCCTGCTGCGTGCTGCTGCGTCCTACTGCGTCCTGCTGCTGCTGCGTCCTGCTGCTTGCTGCTGCTGCTGCTGCGTCCTACTGCGTGCTGCTGCTGCTGCTGCGTGCTGCTGCTGCTGCTGCTGTGCTGCTGCTGCGTGCTGCTGCTGCTGCTGCGTGCTGCTGCTGCTGCTGCGTGCTGCTGCTGCTGCTGCGTGCTGCTGCTGCTGCTGCTGCGTGCTGCTGCTGCTGCGTGCTGCTGCGTGCTGCTGCTGCTGCTGCTGCTGCGTGCTGCTGCTGCTGCTGCGTGCTGCTGCTGCTGCGTCCTGCTGCGTGCTGCTGCTGCTACTGCTGCGTGCTGCTGCGTGCTGCTGCTGCTGCTGCGTGCTGCTGCTGTTGCTGCGTGCTGCTGCTGCTGCTGCGTGCTGCTGCTGCTGCTGCTGCTGCTGCTGCGTGCTGCTGCTGCTGCTGCGTGCCGCAGCTGCTAAGGCGAGCTGCTGCTCCTGCTGCGTGCTGCTGCTGCTGCGTGCTGCTGCTGCTGCTGCTGCTGCTGCGTGCTGCGTGCTGCTGCTGCTGCTGCGTGCTGCTGCTGCTGCGTGCTGCTGCTGCTGCGTGCTGCTGCTGCTGCTGCTGCTGCGTGCTGCTGCTGCTGCTGCTGCTGCTGCTGCGTGCTGCTGCTGCTGCTGCTGCGTGCTGCTGCTGCTGCTGCGTGCTACTGCTGCTGCTACGTGCTGCTGCTGCTGCTGCGTGCTGCTGCTGCGTGCTGCAGCGTGCTGCTGCTGCGTGCTGCGTGCTGCTGCTGCTGCGTGCTGCTGCTGCTGCTGCTGCTGCTGCTGCGTGCTGCTGCTGCTGCGTGCTGCGTGCTGCTGCTGCTGCTGCATGATGCTGCTGCTGCTGCGTGCTGCTGCTGCTGCTTACTGCTGCTGCGTTCTGCTGCTGCTGCTGCGTGCTGCTGCTGCTGCTGCGTGCCGCAGCTGCTAAGGCGAGCTGCTGCTCCTGCTGCGTGCTGCTGCTGCTGCGTGCTGCTGCTGCTGCTGCTGCTGCTGCGTGCTGCGTGCTGCTGCTGCTGCTGCGTGCTGCTGCTGCTGCGTGCTGCTGCTGCTGCTGCTGCTGCGTGCTGCTGCTGCTGCTGCTGCTGCTACTGCGTGCTGCTGCGTGCTGCTGCTGCTGCTGCGTGCTGCTGCTGCTGCTGCGTGCTGCTGCGTCCTGCTGCGTGCTGCTGCTGCTGCTGCGTCATACTGCGTGCTGCTGCTGCTGCTGCGTGCTGCTGCTGCTGCGTGCTGCTGCGTGCTGCTGCGTGCTGCGTGCTGCTGCTGCTGCTGCGTGCTGCTGCTGCTGCTGCGTGCTGCTGCGTGCTGCTGCTGCGTTCTGCTGCTGCTGCTGCGTGCTGCTGCTGCTGCTGCGTGCCGCAGCTGCTAATGCGAGCTGCTGCTCCTGCTGCGTGCTGCTGCTGCTGCTGCTGCGTGCTGCGTGCTGCTGCTGCTGCTGCTGCTGCTGCTGCTGCTGCTGCTGCTGCGTGCTGCTGCTGCTGCTGCTGCGTGCTGCGTGCTGCTGCTGCTGCTGCTGCTGCTGCTGCTGCTGCGTGCTGCTGCTGCTGCTGCGTGCTGCTGCTGCTGCTGCTGCTTGCTGCTGCTGCTGCTACGTGCTGCTGCTGCTGCTGCGTGCTGCAGCGTGCTGCTGCTGCGTGCTGCGTGCTGCTGCTGCTGCGTGCTGCTGCTGCTGCTGCTGCTGCTGCTCCTGCGTGCTGCTGCTGCTGCGTGCTGCGTGCTGCGTGCTGCTGCTGCTGCTGCATGATGCTGCTGCTGCGTACTGCTGCTGCGTTCTGCTGCTGCTGCTGCGTGCTGCTCCTGCTGCTGCGTGCCGCAGCTGCTAAGGCGAGCTGCTGCTCCTGCTGCGTGCTGCTGCTGCTGCATGCTGCTGCTGCTGCTGCGTGCTGCGTGCTGCTGCTGCTGCTGCGTGCTGCTGCTGCTGCGTGCTGCTGCTGCTGCTGCTGCTGCGTGCTGCTGCTGCTGCTGCTGCTGCGTGCTGCTGCTGCGTGCTGCTGCTGCTGCTGCGTGCTGCTGCTGCTGCTGCGTGCTGCTGCTGCTGCTGCGTGCTGCTGCTGCTGCTGCGTGCTGCTGCTGCTACGTCCTGCTGCGTGCTGCTGCTGCTGCTGCGTCATACTGCGTGCTGCTGCTGCTGCTGCTGCTGCTGCTGCTGCTGCGTGCTGCTGCTGCTGCTGCTGCTGCTGCTGCTGCTGCGTGCTGCTGCTGCTGCTGCGTGCTGCTGCTGGTGCTGCTACTGCTGCGTGCTGCTGCTGCTGCTGCGTGCTGCTGCTGCTGCTGCTGCTGCTGCTGCTGCGTGCTGCTGCTGCTGCTGCGTGCTGCTGCTGGTGCTGCTACTGCTGCGTGCTGCTGCTGCTGCTGCGTGCTGCTGCTGCGTGCTGCGTGCTGCTGCTGCTGCTGCTGCGTGCTGCAGCGTGCTGCTGCTGCGTGCTGCGTGCTGCTGCTGCTGCGTGCTGCTGCTGCTGCGTGCTGCTGCTGCTGCAGCTGCTGCTGCTCCTGCGTGCTGCTGCTGCTGCGTGCTGCGTGCTGCGTGCTGCGTGCTGCTGCTGCTGCTGCATGATGCTGCTGCTGCTGCGTGCTGCTGCTGCTGCTGCGTACTGCTGCTGCTGCTGCGTACTGCTGCTGCGTTCTGCTGCTGCTGCTGCGTGCTGCTCCTGCTG
>OW121707.1:23978042-24114961 GCA_933228785.1 Lasioglossum pauxillum | reverse complement strand
AGTAGCAGCAGCACGCAGCAGCAGCAGCAGCACGCAGCAGCAGCAGCATCACGCAGCAGCAGCATCACGCAGCAGCAGCAGCAGCAGCAGCAGCAGCAGCAGCAGCAGCAGCAGCAGCAGCAGCAGCAGCAGCAGCAGCAGCAGCGGCAGCGGCAGCAGCAGCAGCACGCAGCAGCAGCAGCAGCTGCACGCAGCAGCAGCAGCAGCAGCAGCACGCAGCAGCAGCAGCAGCAGCACGCAGCACCGGCAGCAGCAGGACGCAGCAGCAGCACGCAGCAGCAGAAGCAGCAGCACCACGCAGCAGCAGCAGCACGCAGCAGCAGCAGCAGCACGCAGCAGCAGCAGCAGCAGCAGCACACAGCAGCAGCAGCACGCAGCAGCAGCAGCAGCACGCAGCAGCAGCAGCAGCACGCAGCAGCACGCAGCAGCACGCAGCAGCAGCAGCTGCAGGCAGAAGCAGCAGCACCACGCAGCAGCAGCAGCACGCAGCAGCAGCAGCAGCAGCAGCAGCAGCAGCAGCCCGCAGCAGCACGCAGCAGCAGCGCAGCAGCAGCACGCAGCAGCAGCAGCAGCAGCACGCAGCAGCAGCAGCAGCATGCAGCAGCAGCAGCAGCAGCACGCAGCAGCGCAGCAGCAGCAGCAGCACGCAGCAGAGCAGCAGCACGCAGCAGCAGCAGCATCAGTAGCACGCAGCACGCAGCAGCAGCAGCAGCAGCAGCACGCAGCAGCAGCAGCAGCACGCAACAGCAGCAGCAGCAGCAGCACGCAGCAGCAGCAGCAGCAGCAGCACACAGCAGCAGCAGCACGCAGCAGCAGCAGCAGCACGCAGCAGCAGCAGCACGCCAGCAGCACGCAGCAGCACGCAGCAGCAGCAGCTGCAGGCAGAAGCAGCAGCACCACGCAGCAGCAGCAGCACGCAGCAGCAGCAGCAGCACGCAGCAGCAGCTGCAGCAGCACGCAGCAGCAGCGGCAGCAGCACGCAGCAGCAGCAGCAGCAGCACGCAGCAGCAGCAGCAGCAGCAGCAGCAGCAGCAGCAGCAGCCAGCAGCAGCAGCAGCAGCACGCAGCAGCAGCAGCACGCAGCAGCAGCAGCAGCCAGCAGCAGCAGCAGCAGCAGCAGCACGCAGCAGCAGCAGCAGCAGCAGCAGCAAGCAGCAGCAGCAGCAGCAGCAGCAGCAGCAGCAGCAGCAGCAGCAGCAGCAGCAGCAGCAGCACGCAGCAGCAGCAGCAGCAGCAGCAGCAGCAGCAGCAGCAGCAGCAGTAGCACGCAGCAGCAGCAGCAGCACGCAGCAGCAGCAGCAGCAGCACGCAGCAGCAGCAGCAGCACGCAGCAGCACACGCAGCAGCAGCAGCAGCAGCAGCAGCAGCACGCAGCAGCAGCAGCAGCAGCAGCAGCAGCAGCAGCAGCAGCAGCAGCACGCAGCAGCAGCAGCAGCACGCAGCAGCAGCAGCAGCACGCAGCAGCAGCAGGCAGCAGCAGCACGTAGCAGCAGCAGCAGCACGCAGCAGCAGCAGCAGCACGCAGCAGCAGCAGCAGCACGCAGCAGCAGCAGCAGCAGCAGCACGTAGCAGCAGCAGCAGCACGCAGCAGCAGCAGCACGCAGCAGCAGCAGCACGCAGCAGCAGCAGCACGCAGCAGCAGCAGCAGCACGCAGCAGCACGCAGCAGCAGCAGCAGCAGCAGCACGTAGCAGCAGCAGCAGCACGCAGCAGCAGCAGCAGCAGCAGCAGCAGCAGCACGCAGCAGCAGCAGCAGCACGCAGCAGCAGCAGGAGCAGCAGCACGCAGCAGCAGTAGCAGCACGCAACAGCAGCAGCAGCACACAGCAGCAGCAGCACGCAGCAGCAGCAGCAGCACGCAGCAGCAGCAGCAGCAGCACGCAGCAGCACGCAGCAGAAGCTGCACGCAGAAGCAGCAGCACCACGCAGCAGCAGCAGCACGCAGCAGCAGCAGCAGCAGCAGCACGCAGCACGCAGCAGCAGCAGCACGCAGCAGCAGCAGCAGCACGCAGCAGCAGCAGCAGCAGCAGCAGCAGCAGCAGCAGTAGCACGCAGCAGCAGCAGCAGCACGCAGCAGCAGCAGCAGCACGCAGCAGCAGCAGCAGCACGCAGCAGCACCGCAGCAGCAGCAGCAGCAGCAGCAGCAGCAGCACGCAGCAGCAGCAGCAGCAGCAGCAGCGGCAGCAGCAGCAGCACGCAGCAGCAGCAGCAGCACACGCAGCAGCAGCAGCACGCAGCAGCAGCAGCACGCAGCAGCAGCAGCAGCACGCAGCAGCACGCAGCAGCAGCAGCAGCAGCAGCACGTAGCAGCAGCAGCAGCACGCAGCAGCAGCAGCAGCAGCAGCAGCAGCAGCACGCAGCAGCAGCAGCAGCACGCAGCAGCAGCAGGAGCAGCAGCACGCAGCAGCAGTAGCAGCACGCAACAGCAGCAGCAGCACACAGCAGCAGCAGCACGCAGCAGCAGCAGCAGCACGCAGCAGCAGCAGCAGCACGCAGCAGCACGCAGCAGAAGCTGCACGCAGAAGCAGCAGCACCACGCAGCAGCAGCAGCAGTACGCAGCAGCAGCAGCAGCACGCAGCAGCAGCAGCAGCAGCAGCAGCACGCAGCAGCACGCAGCAGCAGCATCAGCATGCAGCAGCAGCAGCAGCACGCAGCAGCAGCAGCAGCAGCACGCAGCAGCAGCAGCAGCACGCAGCAGCAGCAGCAGCACGCAGCAGCACGCAGCAGAAGCAGCAGCAGCACGCAGCAGCAGCAGCAGCACGCAGCAGCAGCAGCACGCAGCAGCATCAGCACGCAGCAGCAGCAGCACGCAGCAGCAGCAGCACGCAGCAGCAGCAGCACGCAGCAGCAGCAGCAGCACGCAGCAGCAGCAGCAGCACGCAGCAGCAGCAGCAGCAGCAGCACGCAGCAGCAGCAGCAGCACGCAGCAGCAGCAGCAGCAGCAGCACGCAGCAGCAGCAGCAGCACGCAGCAGCAGCAGCAGCAGCAGCAGCAGCAGGCAGCACGCAGCAGCAGCAGCAGCACGCAGCAGCAGCAGCAGCACGCAGCAGCAGCAGCAGCACGCAGCAGCACGCAGCAGCAGCAGCAGCAGCAGCAGCAGCAGCACGCAGCAGCACGCAGCAGAAGCAGCAGCAGCACGCAGCAGCAGCAGCAGCACGCAGCAGCAGCAGCACGCAGCAGCATCAGCACGCAGCAGCAGCAGCACGCAGCAGCAGCAGGCACGCAGCAGCAGCAGCAGCAGCAGCAGCAGGGCAGCAGCAGCACGCAGCAGCAGCAGCAGCAGCAGCAGCAGCAGCAGCAGCAGCAGCAGCAGCAGCAGCAGCAGCAGCAGCAGCAGCACGCAGCAGCAGCAGCAGCCGCAGCAGCAGCAGCAGCAGCACGCAGCAGCAGCAGCAGCAGCAGCAGCAGCAGCAGCAGCACGCAGCAGCAGCAGCAACGCAGCAGCAGCAGCAGCAGCAGCACAGCAGCAGCAGCAGCAGCAGCAGCACGCAGCAGCACACAGCAGCAGCAGCACGCAGCAGCAGCAGCAGCAGCAGCAAGCAGCACGCAGCAAGCAGCAGCAGCAGCACGCAGCAGCAGCAGCAGCAGCAGCAGCGAGCAGCAGCAGCAGCACGCAGCAGCAGCAGCAGCAGCAGCAGCAGCAGCAGCACGCAGCAGCAGCAGCAGCAGCAGCAGCAGCAGCAGCAGCAGCAGCAGCAGCACGCAGCAGCAGCAGCAGCAGCAGCAGCAGCAGCACGTAGCAGCAAGCAGCAGCACGCAGCAGCAGCAGCACGCAAGCAGCATCAGCACGCAGAGTAGCAGCAGCAGCACGCAGCAGCACGCAGCAGCAGCAGCAGCAGCAGCACGTAGCAGCAGCAGCAGCACGCAGCAGCAGCAGCAGCAGCAGCAGCAGCAGCAGCAGCAGGCAGCAGCAGCAGCAGCACGCAGCAGCAGCAGGAGCAGCAGCAACGCAGCAGCAGTAGCAGCACGCAACAGCAGCAGCAGCACACAGCAGCAGCAGCACGCAGCAGAAGCAGCAGCACGCAGCAGCAGCAGCAGCACGCAGCAGCACGCAGCAGCAGCTGCACGCAGAAGCAGCAGCACCACGCAGCAGCAGCAGCACGCAGCAGCAGCAGCAGCACGCAGCAGCAGCAGCAGCAGCAGCAGCACGCAGCAGCACGCAGCAGCAGCATCAGCATGCAGCAGCAGCAGCAGCAGCACGCAGCAGCAGCAGCAGCAGCACGCAGCAGCAGCAGCAGCACGCAGCAGCAGCAGCAGCACGCAGCAGCACGCAGCAGAAGCAGCAGCAGCACGCAGCAGCAGCAGCACGCAGCAGCATCAGCACGCAGCAGCAGCAGCAGCAGCAGCAGCAGCAGTCAGCAGCAGCAGCAGCAGCAGCAGCAGCAGCACACGCAGCAGCAGCAGCAGCAGCAGCACGCAGCAGCACGCAGCAGCACGCAGCAGCAGCAGCTGCACGCAGAAGCAGCAGCACCACGCAGCAACAGCAGCACGCAGCAGCAGCAGCAGCAGCAGCACGCAGCAGCAGCAGCAGCAGCAGCACGCAGCAGCAGCAGCAGCAGCAGCACGCAGCAGCAGCAGCAGCACGCAGCAGCAGCAGCAGCAGCAGCAGCAGTAGCACGCAGCAGCAGCAGCAGCACGCAGCAGCAGCAGCAGCACGCAGCAGCAGCAGCAGCACGCAGCAGCACGCAGCAGCACGCAGCAGCAGCAGGAGCAGCAGCACGCAGCAGCAGTAGCAGCACGCAACAGCAGCAGCAGCACACAGCAGCAGCAGCCACGCAGCAAGAAGCAGCAGCACGCAGCAGCAGCAGCAGACGCAGCAGCACGCAGCAGCAGCTGCACGCAGAAGCAGCAGCACCACGCAGCAGCAGCAGCACGCAGCAGCAGCAGCAGCACGCAGCAGCAGCAGCAGCAGCAGCAGCACGCAGCAGCACGCAGCAGCAGCATCAGCATGCAGCAGCAGCAGCAGCACGCAGCAGCAGCAGCAGCAGCACGCAGCAGCAGCAGCAGCACGCAGCAGCAGCAGCAGCACGCAGCAGCACGCAGCAGAAGCAGCAGCAGCACGCAGCAGCAGCAGCAGCACGCAGCAGCAGCAGCACGCAGCAGCATCAGCACGCAGCAGCAGCAGCAGCAGCAGCAGCAGCAGCAGCAGCAGCAGCAGCAGCAGCAGCAGCAGCAGCACGCGAGCAGCAGCAGCAGCAGCAGCACGCAGCAGCACGCAGCAGCACGCAGCAGCAGCAGCTGCACGCAGAAGCAGCAGCACCACGCAGCAACAGCAGCACGCAGCAGCAGCAGCAGCAGCAGCACGCAGCAGCAGCAGCAGCAGCAGCACGCAGCAGCAGCAGCAGCAGCAGCACGCAGCAGCAGCAGCAGCACGCAGCAGCAGCAGCAGCAGCAGCAGCAGTAGCACGCAGCAGCAGCAGCAGCACGCAGCAGCAGCAGCAGCACGCAGCAGCAGCAGCAGCACGCAGCAGCACGCAGCAGCAGCAGCAGCAGCAGCAGCAGCAGCAGCAGCAGCAGCAGCAGCAGCAGCACGCAGCAGCAGCAGCAGCACGCAGCAGCAGCAGCAGCAGCAGCACGTAGCAGCAGCAGCAGCACGCAGCAGCAGCAGCAGCACGCAGCAGCAGCAGCAGCACGCAGCAGCAGCAGCAGCAGCAGCACGTAGCAGCAGCAGCAGCACGCAGCAGCAGCAGCACGCAGCAGCAGCAGCACGCAGCAGCATCAGCACGCAGTAGCAGCAGCAGCACGCAGCAGCAGCAGCAGCACGCAGCAGCAGCAGCACGCAGCAGCATCAGCAGCAGCAGCAGCAGCAGCAGCAGCAGCAGCACAGCAAGCACAGCAGCGCAGCAGCAGCAGCAGCAGCAGCAGCAGCAGCAGCAGCATCAGCAGCAGCAGCACGCAGCAGCAGCAGCAGCAGCAGCACGCAGCAGCACGCAGCAGCACGCAGCAGCAGCACGCAGCAGCAGCAGCAGCACGCAGCAGCAGCAGCAGCACGCAGCAGCAGCAGCAGCAGCAGCACGCAGCAGCAGCAGCAGCAGCAGCACGCAGCAGCAGCAGCAGCACGCAGCAGGCAAGCAGCAGCAGCGCAGCAGCAGCAGCAGCAGCAGCAGCAGCAGCAGCAGCAGCAGCACGCAGCAGCAGCAGCAGCACGCAGCAGCAGCAGCAGCACGCAGCAGCAGCACAGCAGCAGCAGCACGCAGCAGCAGCAGCAGCAGCAGCACGCAGCAGCAGCAGCAGCACGCAGCAGCAGCAGCAGCACGCAGCCAGCAGCAGCAGCAGCAGCACGCAGCAGCAGCAGCAGCACGCAGCAGCAGCAGCAGCAGCAGCAGCAGCTCGCAGCAGCAGCAGCAGCAGCAGCCAGCAGCACGCAGCAGCAGCAGCAGCAGCAGCAGCAGCAGCAGACACGCAGCAGCAGCAGCAGCAGCAGCAGCAGCAGCACCGCAGCAGCAGCAGCAGCAGCAGCAGCAGCAGCAGCAGCAGCAGCAGCAGCACGCAGCAGCAGCAGCACGCAGCAGCAGCAGCAGCAGCAGCACGCAGCAGCAGCAGCAGCACGCAGCAGCAGCAGCAGCACGCAGCAGCAGCAGCAGCACGCAGCAGCAGCAGCAGCAGCAGCACGCAGCAGCAGCAGCAGCACGCAGCAGCAGCAGCAGCAGCAGCAGCAGCACGCAGCAGCAGCATCAGCATGCAGCAGCAGCAGCAGCACGCAGCAGCAGCAGCAGCAGCAGCACGCAGCAGCAGCAGCAGCACGCAGCAGCAGCAGCACGCAGCAGCATCAGCACGCAGCAGCAGCAGCACGCAGCAGCAGCAGCACGCAGCAGCAGCAGCACGCAGCAGCAGCAGCAGCACGCAGCAGCAGCAGCAGCACGCAGCAGCAGCAGCAGCAGCAGCAGCAGCAGCAGCAGCAGCACGCAGCAGCAGCAGCAGCACGCAGCAGCAGCAGCAGCAGCAGCACGCAGCAGCAGCAGCAGCAGCACGCAGCAGCAGCAGCACGCAGCAGCAGCAGCAGCAGCAGCAGCAGTAGCACGCAGCAGCAGCAGCAGCACGCAGCAGCAGCGGCAGCACGCAGCAGCAGCAGCAGCAGCAGCAGCAGCAGCAGCAGCAGCAGCAGCAGCAGCAGCAGCAGCAGCGGCAGCAGCAGCAGCACGCAGCAGCAGCAGCAGCTGCACGCAGCAGCAGCAGCAGCAGCAGCAGCACGCAGCAGCAGCAGCAGCAGCACGCAGCAGCAGCAGCAGCACGCAGCAGCAGCAGCAGCAGCAGCAGTACGCAGCACGCAGCAGCAGCAGCAGCACGCAGCAGCAACAGCAGCACGCAGCAGCAGCAGCAGCACGCAGCAGCAGCAGCAGCACGCAGCAGCAGCAGCAGCACGCAGCAGCAGCAGCAGCAGCAGCAGCACGCAGCAGCAGCACGCAGCACCGGCAGCAGCAGGACGCAGCAGCAGCAGCACGCAGCAGCAGCAGCAGCACACAGCAGCAGCAGCACGCAGCAGCAGCAGCAGCACGCAGCAGCAGCAGCAGCACGCAGCAGCACGCAGCAGCAGCTGCACGCAGAAGCAGCAGCACGCAGCAGCAGCAGCAGCACGCAGCAGCAGCAGCAGCAGCAGCAGCAGCACGCAGCAGCAGCGGCAGCAGCACGCAGCAGCAGCACGCAGCAGCAGCAGCAGCAGCACGCAGCAGCAGCAGCAGCAGCACGCAGCAGCAGCAGCAGCAGTACGCAGCAGCAGCAGCAGCACGCAGCAGCAGCAGCAGCACGCAGCAGCAGCAGCACGCAGCAGCAGCAGCAGCAGCAGCACGCAGCAGCAGCAGCACGCAGCAGCAGCAGCACGCAGCAGCAGCAGCACGCAGCAGCAGCAGCAGCACGCAGCAGCAGCAGAAGCAGCACGCAGCAGCACGCAGCAGCAGCTGCACGCAGAAGCAGCAGCACCACGCAGCAGCAGCAGCACGCAGCAGCAGCAGCAGCACGCAGCAGCAGCAGCAGCAGCAGCAGCACGCAGCAGCAGCAGCAGCACGCAGCAGCAGCAGCAGCACGCAGCAGCAGCAGCAGCAGCACGCAGCAGCAGCAGCAGCAGCAGCACGCAGCAGCAGCAGCAGCAGCAGCACGCAGCAGCAGCAGCAGCACGCAGCAGCAGCAGCAGCAGCAGCAGCAGCAGCAGTAGCACTCAGCAGCAGCAGCAGCACGCAGCAGCAGCAGCAGCACGCAGCAGCAGCAGCAGCACGCAGCAGCACGCAGCAGCAGCAGCAGCAGCAGCAGCAGCAGCAGCAGCAGCACGCAGCAGCAGCAGCAGCAGCAGCAGCAGCAGCAGCAGCACGCAGCAGCAGCAGCAGCACGCAGCAGCAGCAGCAGCACGCAGCAGCAGCAGCAGCAGCAGCAGCAGCAGCAGCAGCAGCAGCAGCAGAACGCAGCAGCAGCAGCACGCATTAGCAGCAGCGCATTAGCAGCAGCAGCAGCAGCACGCAGCAGCAGCAGCAGCACGCAGCAGCAGCAGCAGCACGCAGCAGCAGCAGCAGCAGCAGCACGCAGCAGCAGCAGCAGCACGCAGCAGCAGCAGCAGCAGCAGCAGCACGCAGCAGCAGCAGCAGCAGCAGCACGCAGCAGCAGCATCAGCATGCAGCAGCAGCAGCAGCAGCACGCAGCAGCAGCAGCAGCAGCACGCAGCAGCAGCAGCAGCACGCAGCAGCAGCAGCACGCAGCAGCATCAGCACGCAGCAGCAGCACGCAGCAGCAGCAGCACGCAGCAGCAGCAGCACGCAGCAGCAGCAGCAGCACGCAGCAGCAGCAGCAGCACGCAGCAGCAGCAGCAGCAGCAGCACGCAGCAGCAGCAGCAGCAGCACGCAGCAGCAGCAGCAGCAGCAGCACGCAGCAGCAGCAGCAGCACGCAGCAGCAGCAGCAGCAGCAGCAGCAGTAGCACGCAGCAGCAGCAGCAGCACGCAGCAGCAGCAGCAGCACGCAGCAGCAGCAGCAGCACGCAGGAGCAGCAGCAGCAGCAGCAGCAACAGCAGCAGCAGCACGCAGCAGCAGCAGCAGCAGCAGCAGCAGCAGCACGCAGCACGCAGCAGCAGCACGCAGCACGCAGCAGCAGCAGCAGCACGCAGCAGCAGCAGCAGCAGCAGCAGCAGCAGCAGCAGCAGCAGCAGCACGCAGCAGCAGCAGCAGCAGCAGCAGCAGCAGCAGCAGCAGCACGCAGCAGCAGCAGCAGCACGCAGCACGCAGCAGCAGCAGCAGCACGCAGCAGCAGCAGCAGCACGCAGCAGCAGCAGCAGCAGCAGCACGCAGCAGCAGCAGCAGCACGCAGCAGCAGCAGCAGCAGCAGCACGCAGCAGCAGCAGCAGCACGCAGCAGGCAGCAGCACGCAGCAGCAGCAGCAGCAGCAGCAGCAGCAGCACGCAGCAGCAGCAGCAGCAGCAGCAGCAGCACGCAGCAGCAGCATCAGCATGCAGCAGCAGCAGCAGCAGCAGCACGCAGCAGCAGCAGCAGCAGCAGCACGCAGCAGCAGCAGCAGCACGCAGCAGCAGCAGCACGCAGCAGCATCAGCACGCAGCAGCAGCAGCACGCAGCAGCAGCAGCACGCAGCAGCAGCAGCAGCAGCAGCACGCAGCAGCAGCAGCAGCAGCAGCACGCAGCAGCAGCAGCAGCACGCAGCAGCAGCAGCAGCACGCAGCAGCAGCAGCAGCAGCAGCACGCAGCAGCAGCAGCAGCACGCAGCAGCAGCAGCAGCAGCAGCAGCAGCTCGCAGCAGCAGCAGCAGCAGCAGCAGCAGCACGCAGCAGCAGCAGCAGCAGCAGCAGCAGCAGCAGCAGCAGCACGCAGCAGCAGCAGCAGCAGCAGCAGCAGCAGCAGCACGCAGCAGCAGCAGCAGCAGCAGCAGCAGCAGCAGCAGCACGCAGCAGCAGCAGCACGCAGCAGCAGCAGCAGCAGCAGCAGCAGCACGCAGCAGCAGCAGCAGCACGCAGCAGCAGCAGCAGCACGCAGCAGCAGCAGCAGCACGCAGCAGCAGCAGCAGCAGCAGCACGCAGCAGCAGCAGCAGCAGCAGCACGCAGCAGCAGCAGCAGCACGCAGCAGCAGCAGCAGCACGCAGCAGCAGCAGCAGCACGCAGCAGCAGCAGCAGCACGCAGCAGCAGCAGCAGCAGCAGCACGCAGCAGCAGCAGCAGCACGCAGCAGCAGCAGCAGCAGCAGCAGCAGCACGCAGCAGCAGCAGCAGCAGCAGCACGCAGCAGCAGCATCAGCATGCAGCAGCAGCAGCAGCACGCAGCAGCAGCAGCAGCAGCACGCAGCAGCAGCAGCAGCACGCAGCAGCAGCAGCACGCAGCAGCATCAGCACGCAGCAGCAGCAGCACGCAGCAGCAGCAGCACGCAGCAGCAGCAGCACGCAGCAGCAGCAGCAGCACGCAGCAGCAGCAGCAGCACGCAGCAGCAGCAGCAGCAGCAGCAGCAGTAGCACGCAGCAGCAGCAGCAGCACGCAGCAGCAGCAGCAGCACGCAGCAGCAGCAGCACGCAGCAGCAGCACGCAGCAGCAGCAGCAGCAGCAGCAGCAGCAGCAGCAGCACGCCGCAGCAGCAGCAGCAGCAGCAGCAGCAGCAGCAGCAGCAGCACGCAGCAGCAGCAGCAGCACGCAGCAGCAGCAGCAGCACGCAGCAGCAGCAGCAGCAGCAGCACGCAGCAGCAGCAGCAGCACGCAGCAGCAGCAGCAGCACGCAGCAGCAGCAGCAGCAGCAGCAGCAGTAGCACGCAGCAGCAGCAGCAGCACGCAGCAGCAGCAGCAGCACGCAGCAGCAGCACGCAGCAGCAGCAGCAGCAGCAGCAGCAGCACGCAGCAGCAGCACGCAGCAGCAGCAGCACGCAGCAGCAGCAGCACGCAGCAGCAGCAGCAGCACGCAGCAGCAGCAGCAGCACGCAGCAGCAGCAGCAGCAGCAGCAGCAGTAGCACGCAGCAGCAGCAGCAGCACGCAGCAGCAGCAGCAGCACGCAGCAGCAGCAGCAGCACGCAGCAGCAGCAGCAGCAGCAGCACACAGCAGCAGCAGCACGCAGCAGCAGCAGCAGCACGCAGCAGCAGCAGCAGCACGCAGCAGCACGCAGCAGCAGCTGCACGCAGAAGCAGCAGCACCACGCAGCAGCAGCAGCACGCAGCAGCAGCAGCAGCACGCAGCAGCAGCAGCAGCACGCAGCAGCAGCAGCAGCAGCAGCAGCAGCACGCAGCAGCAGCGGCAGCAGCACGCAGCAGCAGCAGCACGCAGCAGCAGCAGCAGCACGCAGCAGCAGCAGCAGCAGTACGCAGCAGCAGCAGCAGCACGCCAGCAGCAGCAGCACGCAGCAGCAGCAGCAGCAGCACGCAGCAGCAGCAGCACGCAGCAGCAGCAGCAGCAGCAGCACGCAGCAGCAGCAGCACGCAGCAGCAGCAGCACGCAGCAGCAGCAGCAGCACGCAGCAGCAGCAGAAGCAGCACGCAGCAGCACGCAGCAGCAGTAGCAGCACGCAACAGCAGCAGCAGCACACAGCAGCAGCAGCACGCAGCAGCAGCAGCAGCACGCAGCAGCAGCAGCAGCACGCAGCAGCAGCAGTAGCACGCAGCAGCAGCAGCAGCACGCAGCAGCAGCAGCACGCAGCAGCAGCAGCAGCAGCACGCAGCAGCAGCAGCAGCACGCAGCAGCAGCAGCACGCAGCAGCAGCAGCACGCAGCAGCAGCAGCAGCAGCAGCACGCAGCAGCAGCAGCATCAGTAGCACGCAGCACGCAGCAGCAGCAGCAGCACGCAGCAGCAGCAGCAGCACGCAGCGGCAGCAGCAGCAGCAGCAGCAGCAGCAGCAGCAGCAGCGGCAGCAGCAGCAGCACGCAGCAGCAGCAGCAGCTGCACGCAGCAGCAGCAGCAGCAGCAGCAGCAGCAGCACGCAGCAGCAGCAGCAGCAGCACGCAGCAGCAGCAGCAGCAGCACGCAGCAGCAGCAGCACGCAGCAGCACGCAGCAGCAGCACGCAGCACCGGCAGCAGCAGGACGCAGCAGCAGCAGCAGCAGCAGCACGCAGCAGCAGCAGCAGCAGCAGCACACAGCAGCAGCAGCAGCAGCACGCAGCAGCAGCAGCAGCAGCAGCAGCACGCAGCAGCAGCGGCAGCAGCACGCAGCAGCAGCAGCACGCAGCAGCAGCAGCAGCAGCACGCAGCAGCAGCAGCAGCAGCACGCAGCAGCAGCAGCAGCAGTACGCAGCAGCAGCAGCAGCACGCAGCAGCAGCAGCAGCACGCAGCAGCAGCAGCACGCAGCAGCAGCAGCAGCAGCAGCACGCAGCAGCAGCAGCACGCAGCAGCAGCAGCACGCAGCAGCAGCAGCGGCACGCAGCAGCAGCAGAAGCAGCACGCAGCAGCACGCAGCAGCAGTAGCAGCACGCAACAGCAGCAGCAGCACACAGCAGCAGCAGCACGCAGCAGCAGCAGCAGCACGCAGCAGCAGCAGCAGCACGCAGCAGCAGCAGCAGCACGCAGCAGCAGCAGCAGCACGCAGCAGCAGCAGCAGCACGCAGCAGCAGCAGCAGCAGCACGCAGCAGCAGCAGCAGCAGCAGCACGCAGCAGCAGCAGCAGCAGCAGCACGCAGCAGCAGCAGCAGCACGCAGCAGCAGCAGCAGCAGCAGCAGCAGCAGCAGTAGCACGCAGCAGCAGCAGCAGCACGCAGCAGCAGCAGCAGCACGCAGCAGCAGCAGCAGCACGCAGCAGCACGCAGCAGCAGCAGCAGCAGCAGCAGCAGCAGCAGCAGCAGCAGCAGCAGCAGCACGCAGCAGCAGCAGCAGCAGCAGCAGCAGCAGCAGCAGCACGCAGCAGCAGCAGCAGCACGCAGCAGCAGCAGCAGCACGCAGCAGCAGCAGCAGCAGCAGCAGCAGCAGCAGCAGCAGCAGCAGAACGCAGCAGCAGCAGCACGCATTAGCAGCAGCAGCAGCAGCACGCAGCAGCAGCAGCAGCACGCAGCAGCAGCAGCAGCACGCAGCAGCAGCAGCAGCAGCAGCACGCAGCAGCAGCAGCAGCACGCAGCAGCAGCAGCAGCAGCAGCAGCACGCAGCAGCAGCAGCAGCAGCAGCAGCAGCACGCAGCAGCAGCATCAGCATGCAGCAGCAGCAGCAGCAGCAGCAGCAGCACGCAGCAGCAGCAGCACGCAGCAGCAGCAGCACGCAGCAGCATCAGCACGCAGCAGCAGCAGCACGCAGCAGCAGCAGCACGCAGCAGCAGCAGCACGCAGCAGCAGCAGCACGCAGCAGCAGCAGCAGCACGCAGCAGCAGCAGCAGCACGCAGCAGCAGCAGCAGCAGCAGCACGCAGCAGCAGCAGCAGCAGCACGCAGCAGCAGCAGCAGCAGCAGCACGCAGCAGCAGCAGCAGCACGCAGCAGCAGCAGCAGCAGCAGCAGCAGTAGCACGCAGCAGCAGCAGCAGCACGCAGCAGCAGCAGCACGCAGCAGCAGCAGCAGCACGCAGCAGCAGCAGCAGCAGCAGCAGCAACAGCAGCAGCAGCACGCAGCAGCAGCAGCAGCAGCAGCAGCAGCAGCAGCAGCACGCAGCAGCAGCAGCAGCACGCAGCAGCAGCAGCAGCACGCAGCAGCAGCAGCAGCAGCAGCAGCAGCAGCAGCAGCAGCAGCAGCAGCAGCAGCAGCAGCAGCAGCAGCAGCAGCAGCACGCAGCAGCAGCAGCAGCAGCAGCAGCAGCAGCAGCAGCACGCAGCAGCAGCAGCAGCACGCAGCAGCAGCAGCAGCACGCAGCAGCAGCAGCAGCAGCAGCAGCAGCACGCAGCAGCAGCAGCAGCAGCAGCACGCAGCAGCAGCAGCAGCACGCAGCAGCAGCAGCAGCAGCAGCAGCAGCAGCAGCAGCAGCAGCAAGCACGCAGCAGCAGCAGCAGCAGCAGCACGCAGCAGCAGCATCAGCATGCAGCAGCAGCAGCAGCACGCAGCAGCAGCAGCAGCAGCACGCAGCAGCAGCAGCAGCACGCAGCAGCAGCAGCACGCAGCAGCATCAGCACGCAGCAGCAGCAGCACGCAGCAGCAGCAGCACGCAGCAGCAGCAGCAGCACGCAGCAGCAGCACGCAGCAGCAGCAGCAGCAGCAGCAGCAGCAGCAGCAGCACGCAGCAGCAGCAGCAGCACGCAGCAGCAGCAGCAGCAGCAGCACGCAGCAGCAGCAGCAGCACGCAGCAGCAGCAGCAGCAGCAGCACGCAGCAGCAGCAGCAGCACGCAGCAGCAGCAGCAGCAGCAGCAGCAGCAGCACGCAGCAGCAGCAGCAGCAGCAGCACGCAGCAGCAGCATCAGCATGCAGCAGCAGCAGCAGCACGCAGCAGCAGCAGCAGCAGCACGCAGCAGCAGCAGCAGCACGCAGCAGCAGCAGCACGCAGCAGCATCAGCACGCAGCAGCAGCAGCACGCAGCAGCAGCAGCACGCAGCAGCAGCAGCAGCACGCAGCAGCAGCACGCAGCAGCAGCAGCAGCAGCAGCAGCAGCAGCAGCAGCAGCACGCAGCAGCAGCAGCAGCACGCAGCAGCAGCAGCACGCAGCAGCAGCAGCAGCAGCAGCAGCAGCAGCAGCAGCAGCAGCACGCAGCAGCAGCAGCAGCACGCAGCAGCAGCAGCAGCACGCAGCAGCAGCAGCAGCAGCAGCACGCAGCAGCAGCAGCAGCACGCAGCAGCAGCAGCAGCACGCAGCAGCAGCAGCAGCAGCAGCACGCAGCAGCAGCAGCAGCACGCAGCAGCAGCAGCAGCAGCAGCAGCAGCTCGCAGCAGCAGCAGCAGCAGCAGCAGCAGCACGCAGCAGCAGCAGCAGCAGCAGCAGCAGCAGCAGCAGCAGCACGCAGCAGCAGCAGCAGCAGCAGCAGCAGCAGCACGCAGCAGCAGCAGCAGCAGCAGCAGCAGCAGCAGCAGCACGCAGCAGCAGCAGCACGCAGCAGCAGCAGCAGCAGCAGCAGCACGCAGCAGCAGCAGCAGCACGCAGCAGCAGCAGCAGCACGCAGCAGCAGCAGCAGCAGCAGCAGCAGCAGCAGCAGCAGCAGCAGCACGCAGCAGCAGCAGCAGCACGCAGCAGCAGCAGCAGCACGCAGCAGCAGCAGCAGCAGCAGCACGCAGCAGCAGCAGCAGCACGCAGCAGCAGCAGCAGCAGCAGCAGCAGCACGCAGCAGCAGCAGCAGCAGCAGCACGCAGCAGCAGCATCAGCATGCAGCAGCAGCAGCAGCACGCAGCAGCAGCAGCAGCAGCACGCAGCAGCAGCAGCAGCACGCAGCAGCAGCAGCACGCAGCAGCATCAGCACGCAGCAGCAGCAGCACGCAGCAGCAGCAGCACGCAGCAGCCGCAGCACGCAGCAGCAGCAGCAGCACGCAGCAGCAGCAGCAGCAGCAGCAGCAGTAGCACGCAGCAGCAGCAGCAGCACGCAGCAGCAGCAGCAGCACGCAGCAGCAGCAGCAGCACGCAGCAGCAGCAGCAGCAGCAGCAGCAGCAGCAGCACGCCGCAGCAGCAGCAGCAGCAGCAGCAGCAGCAGCAGCAGCAGCAGCAGCAGCAGCACGCAGCAGCAGCAGCAGCACGCAGCAGCAGCAGCAGCACGCAGCAGCAGCAGCAGCAGCAGCACGCAGCAGCAGCAGCAGCACGCAGCAGCAGCAGCAGCACGCAGCAGCAGCAGCAGCAGCAGCAGCAGCAGTAGCACGCAGCAGCAGCAGCAGCACGCAGCAGCAGCAGCAGCACGCAGCAGCAGCACGCAGCAGCAGCAGCAGCAGCAGCAGCAGCAGCAGCACGCAGCAGCAGCACGCAGCAGCAGCAGCACGCAGCAGCAGCAGCACGCAGCAGCAGCAGCAGCAGCACGCAGCAGCAGCAGCAGCACGCAGCAGCAGCAGCAGCAGCAGTAGCACGCAGCAGCAGCAGCAGCACGCAGCAGCAGCAGCAGCACGCAGCAGCAGCAGCAGCACGCAGCAGCAGCGGCAGCAGCACGCAGCAGCAGCAGCACGCAGCAGCAGCAGCAGCACGCAGCAGAAGCAGCAGCAGCACGCAGCAGCAGCAGCAGCAGTACGCAGCAGCAGCAGCAGCACGCAGCAGCAGCAGCAGCACGCAGCAGCAGCAGCACGCAGCAGCAGCAGCAGCAGCACGCAGCAGCAGCAGCACGCAGCAGCAGCAGCAGCAGCAGCACGCAGCAGCAGCAGCACGCAGCAGCAGCAGCACGCAGCAGCAGCAGCAGCACGCAGCAGCAGCAGAAGCAGCACGCAGCAGCACGCAGCAGCAGTAGCAGCACGCAACAGCAGCAGCAGCACACAGCAGCAGCAGCACGCAGCAGCAGCAGCAGCACGCAGCAGCAGCAGCAGCACGCAGCAGCAGCAGTAGCACGCAGCAGCAGCAGCAGCACGCAGCAGCAGCAGCACGCAGCAGCAGCAGCAGCACGCAGCAGCAGCAGCAGCACGCAGCAGCAGCAGCAGCACGCAGCGGCAGCAGCAGCAGCAGCAGCAGCAGCAGCAGCAGCAGCGGCAGCAGCAGCAGCACGCAGCAGCAGCAGCAGCTGCACGCAGCAGCAGCAGCAGCAGCAGCAGCAGCACGCAGCAGCAGCAGCAGCAGCACGCAGCAGCAGCAGCAGCAGCACGCAGCAGCAGCAGCAGCAGCACGCAGCAGCAGCAGCACGCAGCAGCACGCAGCAGCAGCACGCAGCACCGGCAGCAGCAGGACGCAGCATCAGCAGCAGCAGCAGCACGCAGCAGCAGCAGCAGCAGCAGCACACAGCAGCAGCAGCAGCAGCACGCAGCAGCAGCAGCAGCAGCAGCAGCACACAGCAGCAGCGGCAGCAGCACGCAGCAGCAGCAGCACGCAGCAGCAGCAGCAGCAGCACGCAACAGCAGCAGCAGCACACAGCAGCAGCAGCACGCAGCAGCAGTACGCAGCAGCAGCAGCAGCACGCAGCAGCAGCAGCAGCACGCAGCAGCAGCAGCACGCAGCAGCAGCAGCAGCAGCAGCACGCAGCAGCAGCAGCACGCAGCAGCAGCAGCACGCAGCAGCAGCAGCAGCACGCAGCAGCAGCAGAAGCAGCACGCAGCAGCACGCAGCAGCAGTAGCAGCACGCAACAGCAGCAGCAGCACACAGCAGCAGCAGCACGCAGCAGCAGCAGCAGCACGCAGCAGCAGCAGCAGCACGCAGCAGCAGCAGTAGCACGCAGCAGCAGCACGCAGCAGCAGCAGCACGCAGCAGCAGCAGCAGCACGCAGCAGCAGCAGCAGCACGCAGCAGCAGCAGCAGCAGCAGCACGCAGCAGCAGCAGCAGCAGCAGCACGCAGCAGCAGCAGCAGCAGCACGCAGCAGCAGCAGCAGCACGCAGCAGCAGCAGCAGTAGCAGCAGCAGTAGCACGCAGCAGCAGCAGCAGCACGCAGCAGCAGCAGCAGCACGCAGCAGCAGCAGCAGCACGCAGCAGCACGCAGCAGCAGCAGCAGCAGCAGCAGCAGCAGCAGCAGCAGCAGCAGCAGCACGCAGCAGCAGCAGCAGCAGCAGCAGCAGCAGCAGCACGCAGCAGCAGCAGCAGCACGCAGCAGCAGCAGCAGCACGCAGCAGCAGCAGCAGCAGCAGCAGCAGCAGCACGTAGCAGCAGCAGCAGCACGCACCAGCAGCAGCAGCACGCAGCAGCAGCAGCAGCACGCAGCAGCAGCAGCAGCAGCAGCACGTAGCAGCAGCAGCAGCACGCAGCAGCAGCAGCACGCAGCAGCAGCAGCAGCACGCAGCAGCACGCAGCAGCAGCAGCACGTAGCAGCAGCAGCAGCACGCAGCAGCAGCAGCAGCAGCAGCAGCAGCAGCAGCACGCAGCAGCAGCAGCAGCACGCAGCAGCAGCAGGAGCAGCAGCACGCAGCAGCAGTAGCAGCACGCAACAGCAGCAGCAGCACACAGCAGCAGCAGCACGCAGCAGCAGCAGCAGCACGCAGCAGCAGCAGCAGCACGCAGCAGCACGCAGCAGAAGCAGCAGCAGCACGCAGCAGCAGCAGCAGCACGCAGCAGCAGCAGCACGCAGCAGCATCAGCACGCAGCAGCAGCAGCACGCAGCAGCAGCAGCACGCAGCAGCAGCAGCACGCAGCAGCAGCAGCAGCACGCAGCAGCAGCAGCAGCAGCAGCAGCAGCACGCAGCAGCAGCAGCAGCAGCAGCACGCAGCAGCAGCAGCAGCACGCAGCAGCAGCAGCAGCACGCAGCAGCAGCAGCAGCAGCAGCAGCAGTAGCACGCAGCAGCAGCAGCAGCACGCAGCAGCAGCAGCAGCACGCAGCAGCACGCAGCAGCAGCAGCAGCAGCAGCAGCAGCAGCAGCACGCAGCAGCAGCAGCACGCATTAGCAGCAGCAGCAGCAGCACGCAGCAGCAGCAGCAGCACGCAGCAGCAGCAGCAGCAGCAGCACGCAGCAGCAGCAGCAGCACGCTGCAGCAGCAGCAGCAGCAGCACGCAGCAGCAGCAGCAGCAGCACGCAGCAGCAGCAGCAGCACGCAGCAGCAGCAGCAGCAGCAGCAGCAGTAGCACGCAGCAGCAGCAGCAGCACGCAGCAGCAGCGGCAGCACGCAGCAGCAGCAGCAGCAGCAGCAGCAGCAGCAGCGGCAGCAGCAGCAGCACGCAGCAGCAGCAGCAGCTGCACGCAGCAGCAGCAGCAGCAGCAGCAGCAGCAGCAGCAGTAGCAGCACGCAGCAGCAGCAGCAGCAGCACGCAGCAGCAGCAGCAGCAGCACGCAGCAGCAGCAGCAGCAGTACGCAGCAGCAGCAGCAGCACGCAGCAGCAGCACGCAGCAGCAGCAGCACGCAGCAGCAGCAGCAGCAGCAGCACGCAGCAGCAGCAGCACGCAGCAGCAGCAGCACGCAGCAGCACGCAGCAGCAGCAGAAGCAGCACGCAGCAGCACGCAGCAGCAGTAGCAGCACGCAACAGCAGCAGCAGCACACAGCAGCAGCAGCACGCAGCAGCAGCAGCAGCACGCAGCAGCACGCAGCAGCAGCTGCACGCAGAAGCAGCAGCACCACGCAGCAGCAGCAGCACGCAGCAGCAGCAACAGCACGCAGCAGCAGCAGCAGCAGCACGCAGCAGCAGCGGCAGCAGCACGCAGCAGCAGCAGCACGCAGCAGCAGCAGCAGCAGCACGCAGCAGCAGCAGCAGCAGCAGCAGCAGCACGCAGCAGCAGCAGTAGCACGCAGCAGCAGCAGCAGCACGCAGCAGCAGCAGCAGCACGCAGCAGCACGCAGCAGCAGCAGCAGCAGCAGCAGCAGCAGCAGCAGCAGCAGCAGCAGCAGCACGCAGCAGCAGCAGCAGCAGCAGCAGCAGCAGCAGCAGCAGCAGCAGCACGCAGCAGCAGCAGCAGCACGCAGCAGCAGCAGCAGCACGCAGCAGCAGCAGCAGCAGCAGCAGCAGCAGCACGTAGCAGCAGCAGCAGCACGCACCAGCAGCAGCAGCACGCAGCAGCAGCAGCAGCACGCAGCAGCAGCAGCAGCAGCAGCACGTAGCAGCAGCAGCAGCACGCAGCAGCAGCAGCACGCAGCAGCAGCAGCAGCACGCAGCAGCACGCAGCAGCAGCAGCACGTAGCAGCAGCAGCAGCACGCAGCAGCAGCAGCAGCAGCAGCAGCAGCAGCAGCACGCAGCAGCAGCAGCAGCACGCAGCAGCAGCAGGAGCAGCAGCACGCAGCAGCAGTAGCAGCACGCAACAGCAGCAGCAGCACACAGCAGCAGCAGCACGCAGCAGCAGCAGCAGCACGCAGCAGCAGCAGCAGCACGCAGCAGCACGCAGCAGAAGCAGCAGCAGCACGCAGCAGCAGCAGCAGCACGCAGCAGCAGCAGCACGCAGCAGCATCAGCACGCAGCAGCAGCAGCACGCAGCAGCAGCAGCACGCAGCAGCAGCAGCACGCAGCAGCAGCAGCACGCAGCAGCAGCAGCAGCACGCAGCAGCAGCAGCAGCACGCAGCAGCAGCAGCAGCACGCAGCAGCAGCAGCAGCAGCAGCAGCAGCACGCAGCAGCAGCAGCAGCAGCAGCACGCAGCAGCAGCAGCAGCACGCAGCAGCAGCAGCAGCACGCAGCAGCAGCAGCAGCAGCAGCAGCAGTAGCACGCAGCAGCAGCAGCAGCACGCAGCAGCAGCAGCAGCACGCAGCAGCACGCAGCAGCAGCAGCAGCAGCAGCAGCAGCAGCAGCACGCAGCAGCAGCAGCACGCATTAGCAGCAGCAGCAGCAGCACGCAGCAGCAGCAGCAGCACGCAGCAGCAGCAGCAGCAGCACGCAGCAGCAGCAGCAGCACGCTGCAGCAGCAGCAGCAGCAGCACGCAGCAGCAGCAGCAGCAGCACGCAGCAGCAGCAGCAGCACGCAGCAGCAGCAGCAGCAGCAGCAGCAGTAGCACGCAGCAGCAGCAGCAGCACGCAGCAGCAGCGGCAGCACGCAGCAGCAGCAGCAGCAGCAGCAGCAGCAGCAGCGGCAGCAGCAGCAGCACGCAGCAGCAGCAGCAGCTGCACGCAGCAGCAGCAGCAGCAGCAGCAGCAGCAGCAGCAGTAGCAGCACGCAGCAGCAGCAGCAGCAGCACGCAGCAGCAGCAGCAGCAGCACGCAGCAGCAGCAGCAGCAGTACGCAGCAGCAGCAGCAGCACGCAGCAGCAGCACGCAGCAGCAGCAGCACGCAGCAGCAGCAGCAGCAGCAGCACGCAGCAGCAGCAGCACGCAGCAGCAGCAGCACGCAGCAGCAGCAGCAGCACGCAGCAGCAGCAGAAGCAGCACGCAGCAGCACGCAGCAGCAGTAGCAGCACGCAACAGCAGCAGCAGCACACAGCAGCAGCAGCACGCAGCAGCAGCAGCAGCACGCAGCAGCACGCAGCAGCAGCTGCACGCAGAAGCAGCAGCACCACGCAGCAGCAGCAGCACGCAGCAGCAGCAACAGCACGCAGCAGCAGCAGCAGCAGCACGCAGCAGCAGCGGCAGCAGCACGCAGCAGCAGCAGCACGCAGCAGCAGCAGCAGCAGCACGCAGCAGCAGCAGCAGCAGCAGCAGCAGCAGCAGCAGCACGCAGCAGCAGCAGTAGCACGCAGCAGCAGCAGCAGCACGCAGCAGCAGCAGAACGCAGCAGCAGCAGCACGCAGCAGCAGCAGCAGCACGCAGCAGCAGCAGCATCAGTAGCACGCAGCACGCAGCAGCAGCAGCACGCAGCAGCAGCAGCAGCACGCAGCAGCATCAGCACGCAGCAGCAGCAGCAGCACGCAGCAGCAGCAGCAGCACGCAGCAGCACGCAGCAGCAGCAGCTGCACGCAGAAGCAGCAGCACCACGCAGCAGCAGCAGCACGCAGCAGCAGCAGCAGCACGCAGCAGCAGCAGCAGCAGCAGCAGCACGCAGCAGCACGCAGCAGCACGCAGCAGCACGCAGCAGCAGCATCAGCATGCAGCAGCAGCAGCAGCACGCAGCAGCAGCAGCAGCAGCACGCAGCAGCAGCAGCAGCACGCAGCAGCAGGTGCACGCAGAAGCAGCAGCACCACGCAGCAGCAGCAGCACGCAGCAGCAGCACGCAGCAGCAGCAGCAGCAGCAGCAGCACGCAGCAGCACGCAGCAGCAGCATCAGCATGCAGCAGCAGCAGCACGCAGCAGCAGCAGCAGCAGCACGCAGCAGCAGCAGCAGCACGCAGCAGCAGCAGCAGCACGCAGCAGCACGCAGCAGAAGCAGCAGCAGCACGCAGCAGCAGCAGCAGCACGCAGCAGCAGCAGCACGCAGCAGCATCAGCACGCAGCAGCAGCAGCACGCAGCAGCAGCAGCAGCAGCGGCAGCAGCAGCAGCACGCAGCAGCAGCAGCAGCTGCACGCAGCAGCAGCAGCAGCAGCAGCAGCAGCAGCAGCAGCACGCAGCAGCAGCAGCAGCAGCACGCAGCAGCAGCAGCAGCAGCACGCAGCAGCAGCAGCAGCAGCAGCAGTACGCAGCACGCAGCAGCAGCAGCAGCACGCAGCAGCAGCAGCAGCACGCAGCAGCAGCAGCAGCACGCAGCAGCAGCAGCAGCACGCAGCAGCAGCAGCAGCAGCAGCAGCAGCACGCAGCAGCAGCACGCAGCACCGGCAGCAGCAGGACGCAGCAGCAGCAGCAGCAGCACGCAGCAGCAGCAGCAGCAGCAGCACACAGCAGCAGCAGCACGCAGCAGCAGCAGCAGCAGTACGCAGCAGCAGCAGCAGCACGCAGCAGCAGCAGCAGCACGCAGCAGCAGCAGCACGCAGCAGCAGCAGCACGCAGCAGCAGCAGCACGCAGCAGCAGCAGCAGCACGCAGCAGCAGCAGAAGCAGCACGCAGCAGCACGCAGCAGCAGCAGCAGCACGCAGCAGCAGCAGCAGCACGCAGCAGCAGCTGCACGCAGAAGCAGCAGCACCACGCAGCAGCAGCAGCACGCAGCAGCAGCAGCAGCACGCAGCAGCAGCAGCAGCACGCAGCAGCAGCAGCAGCAGCAGCACGCAGCAGCAGCAGCAGCAGCACGCAGCAGCAGCAGCAGCAGCAGCACACAGCAGCAGCAGCACGCAGCAGCACGCAGCAGCACGCAGCAGCAGCAGCTGCACGCAGAAGCAGCAGCACCACGCAGCAGCAGCAGCACGCAGCAGCAGCAGCAGCAGCACGCAGCAGCGGCAGCAGCAGCACGCAGCAGCAGCAGCACGCAGCAGCAGCAGCACGCAGCAGCAGCAGCAGCAGCAGCACACAGCAGCAGCAGCACGCAGCAGCAGTAGCAGCACGCAACAGCAGCAGCAGCACATAGCAGCAGCAGCACGCCGCAGCAGCAGCAGCACGCAGCAGCAGCAGCAGCACGCAGCAGCAGCAGCAGCAGCAGCAGCACGCAGCAGCAGCAGCAGCACGCACCACGCAGCAGCAGCAGCAGCACGCAGCAGCAGCAGCAGCAGCAGCAGCAGCACGCAGCAGCAGCATGCAGCAGCAGCAGCAGCAGCAGCAGCAGCAGCAGCAGCAGCAGCAGCGGCAGCAGCAGCAGCACGCAGCAGCAGCAGCAGCTGCACGCAGCAGCAGCACGCAGCAGCAGCAGCAGCAGCACGCAGCAGCAGCAGCACGCAGCAGCAGCAGAAGCAGCACGCAGCAGCACGCAGCAGCAGTAGCAGCACGCAACAGCAGCAGCAGCACACAGCAGCAGCAGCACGCAGCAGCAGCAGCAGCACGCAGCAGCAGCAGCAGCAGCAGCAGCAGCACGCAGCAGCAGCAGCACGCAGCAGCAGCAGCAGCACGCAGCAGCACGCAGCAGCAGCAGCACGTAGCAGCAGCAGCAGCACGCAGCAGCAGCAGCAGCAGCAGCAGCAGCAGCACGCAGCAGCAGCAGCAGCACGCAGCAGCAGCAGGAGCAGCAGCACGCAGCAGCAGTAGCAGCACGCAACAGCAGCAGCAGCACACAGCAGCAGCAGCACGCAGCAGCAGCAGCAGCACGCAGCAGCAGCAGCAGCACGCAGCAGCAGCAGCAGCACGCAGCAGCACGCAGCAGAAGCAGCAGCAGCACGCAGCAGCAGCAGCAGCACGCAGCAGCAGCAGCACGCAGCAGCATCAGCACGCAGCAGCAGCAGCACGCAGCAGCAGCAGCACGCAGCAGCAGCAGCACGCAGCAGCAGCAGCAGCACGCAGCAGCAGCAGCAGCACGCAGCAGCAGCAGCAGCAGCAGCACGCAGCAGCAGCAGCAGCAGCAGCACGCAGCAGCAGCAGCAGCACGCAGCAGCAGCAGCAGCACGCAGCAGCAGCAGCAGCAGCAGCAGCAGTAGCACGCAGCAGCAGCAGCAGCACGCAGCAGCAGCAGCAGCACGCAGCAGCACGCAGCAGCAGCAGCAGCAGCAGCAGCAGCACGCAGCAGCAGCAGCAGCAGCAGCACGCAGCAGCAGCAGCAGCACGCAGCAGCAGCAGCAGCACGCAGCAGCAGCAGCAGCAGCAGCAGCAGCAGCAGCAGCAGCACGCAGCAGCAGCAGCACGCATTAGCAGCAGCAGCAGCAGCACGCAGCAGCAGCAGCAGCACGCAGCAGCAGCAGCAGCACGCAGCAGCAGCAGCAGCAGCAGCAGCAGCAGCACGCAGCAGCAGCAGCAGCAGCAGCAGTACGCAGCACGCAGCAGCAGCAGCAGCACGCAGCAGCAGCAGCAGCACGCAGCAGCAGCACGCAGCAGCAGCAGCAGCAGCAGCAGCAGCACGCAGCAGCAGCACGCAGCACCGGCAGCAGCAGGACGCAGCAGCAGCAGCAGCAGCACGCAGCAGCAGCAGCAGCAGCAGCACACAGCAGCAGCAGAACGCAGCAGCAGCAGCAGCAGTACGCAGCAGCAGCAGCAGCACGCAGCAGCAGCAGCAGCACGCAGCAGCAGCAGAAGCAGCACGCAGCAGCACGCAGCAGCAGCAGCAGCACGCAGCAGCAGCAGCAGCAGCAGCACGCAGCAGCAGCTGCACGCAGAAGCAGCAGCACCACGCAGCAGCAGCAGCACGCAGCAGCAGCAGCAGCACGCAGCAGCAGCAGCAGCACGCAGCAGCAGCAGCACGCAGCAGCAGCAGCAGCACGCAGCAGCAGCAGCATCAGTAGCACGCAGCAGCAGCAGCAGCAGCACGCAGCAGCAGCAGCAGCAGTACGCAGCAGCAGCAGCAGGACGCAGCAGCAGCAGCAGCACGCAGCAGCAGCAGCACGCAGCAGCAGCAGCACGCAGCAGCAGCAGCACGCAGCAGCAGCAGCACGCATCAGCAGCAGCAGCACGCAGCAGCAGCAGAAGCAGCACGCAGCAGCACGCAGCAGCAGTAGCAGCACGCAACAGCAGCAGCAGCACACAGCAGCAGCAGCACGCAGCAGCAGCAGCAGCACGCAGCAGCAGCAGCAGCACGCAGCAGCAGCAGCAGCACGCAGCAGCAGCAGCAGCAGCAGCAGCAGCAGCAGCACGCAGCAGCAGCAGCAGCAGCACGCAGCAGCAGCAGCAGCAGCACGCAGCAGCAGCAGCAGCAGCAGCACACAGCAGCAGCAGCACGCAGCAGCACGCAGCAGCACGCAGCAGCAGCAGCTGCACGCAGAAGCAGCAGCACCACGCAGCAGCAGCAGCACGCAGCAGCAGCAGCAGCAGCACGCAGCAGCGGCAGCAGCACCACGCAGCAGCAGCAGCACGCAGCAGCAGCAGCACGCAGCAGCAGCAGCAGCAGCAGCACACAGCAGCAGCAGCACGCAGCAGCAGTAGCAGCACGCAACAGCAGCAGCAGCACATAGCAGCAGCAGCACGCCGCAGCAGCAGCAGCACGCAGCAGCAGCAGCAGCACGCAGCAGCAGCAGCAGCAGCAGCAGCACGCAGCAGCAGCAGCAGCACGCACCACGCAGCAGCAGCAGCAGCACGCAGCAGCAGCAGCAGCAGCAGCAGCAGCACGCAGCAGCAGCACGCAGCAGCAGCAGCAGCAGCAGCAGCAGCAGCAGCAGCAGCAGCAGCGGCAGCAGCAGCAGCACGCAGCAGCAGCAGCAGCTGCACGCAGCAGCAGCACGCAGCAGCAGCAGCAGCAGCACGCAGCAGCAGCAGCACGCAGCAGCAGCAGCAGCACGCAGCAGCAGCAGAAGCAGCACGCAGCAGCACGCAGCAGCAGTAGCAGCACGCAACAGCAGCAGCAGCACACAGCAGCAGCAGCACGCAGCAGCAGCAGCAGCACGCAGCAGCAGCAGCAGCACGCAGCAGCAGCAGTAGCACGCAGCAGCAGCAGCAGCACGCAGCAGCAGCAGCACGCAGCAGCAGCAGCACGCAGCAGCAGCAGCACGCAGCAGCAGCAGCAGCACGCAGCAGCAGCAGCATCAGTAGCACGCAGCACGCAGCAGCAGCAGCAGCAGCAGCACGCAGCAGCAGCAGCAGCACGCAGCAGCAGCAGCAGCACGCAGCAGCAGCAGCAGCACGCAGCAGCAGCAGCAGCACGCAGCAGCAGCAGCAGCAGCAGCAGCAGCACGCAGCAGCAGCAGCAGCAGCACGCAGCACCGGCAGCAGCAGGACGCAGCAGCAGCAGCAGCAGCACGCAGCAGCAGCAGCAGCAGCAGCACACAGCAGCAGCAGCAGCACACAGCAGCAGCAGCAGCAGCAGCACGCAGCAGCAGCAGCAGCAGCAGCACGCAGCAGCATGCAGCAGCAGCTGCACGCAGAAGCAGCAGCACCACGCAGCAGCAGCAGCACGCAGCAGCAGCAGCAGCACGCAGCAGCAGCTGCACGCAGAAGCAGCAGCACCACGCAGCAGCAGCAGCACGCAGCAGCAGCAGCAGCACGCAGCAGCAGCAGCAGCACGCAGCAGCAGCAGCACGCAGCAGCAGCAGCACGCAGCAGCAGCAGCACGCAGCAGCAGCAGCACGCAGCAGCAGCAGCACGCAGCAGCAGCAGCACGCAGCAGCAGCAGCAGCACGCAGCAGCAGCAGCAGCACGCAGCAGCAGCAGCACGCAGCAGCAGCAGCATCAGTAGCACGCAGCAGCAGCAGCAGCAGCACGCAGCAGCAGCAGCAGCAGTACGCAGCAGCAGCAGCAGGACGCAGCAGCAGCAGCAGCACGCAGCAGCAGCAGCACGCAGCAGCAGCAGCACGCAGCAGCAGCAGCACGCAGCAGCAGCAGCAGCAGCACGCAGCAGCAGCAGCAGCAGCAGCACACAGCAGCAGCAGCAGCACACAGCAGCAGCAGCACGCAGCAGCAGCAGCAGCACGCAGCAGCAGCAGCAGCACGCAGCAGCATGCAGCAGCAGCTGCACGCAGAAGCAGCAGCACCACGCAGCAGCAGCAGCACGCAGCAGCAGCAGCAGCACGCAGCAGCAGCAGCAGCAGCAGCAGCAGCACGAAGCAGCAGCGGCAGCAGCACGCAGCAGCAGCACGCAGCAGCAGCAGCAGCACGCAGCAGCAGCAGCAGCAGCACGCAGCAGCAGCAGCAGCAGTACGCAGCAGCAGCAGCAGCACGCAGCAGCAGCAGCAGCACGCAGCAGCAGCAGCACGCAGCAGCAGCAGCACGCAGCAGCAGCAGCACGCAGCAGCAGCAGCACGCAGCAGCAGCAGCAGCACGCAGCAGCAGCAGAAGCAGCACGCAGCAGCACGCAGCAGCAGCAGCAGCACGCAGCAGCAGCAGCAGCACGCAGCAGCAGCTGCACGCAGAAGCAGCAGCACCACGCAGCAGCAGCAGCACGCAGCAGCAGCAGCAGCACGCAGCAGCAGCAGCAGCACGCAGCAGCAGCAGCACGCAGCAGCAGCAGCACGCAGCAGCAGCAGCACGCAGCAGCAGCAGCACGCAGCAGCAGCAGCACGCAGCAGCAGCAGCAGCACGCAGCAGCAGCAGCAGCACGCAGCAGCAGCAGCACGCAGCAGCAGCAGCAGCACGCAGCAGCAGCAGCATCAGTAGCACGCAGCAGCAGCAGCAGCAGCACGCAGCAGCAGCAGCAGCAGTACGCAGCAGCAGCAGCAGGACGCAGCAGCAGCAGCAGCACGCAGCAGCAGCAGCACGCAGCAGCAGCAGCACGCAGCAGCAGCAGCACGCAGCAGCAGCAGCACGCAGCAGCAGCAGCAGCACGCAGCAGCAGCAGAAGCAGCACGCAGCAGCACGCAGCAGCAGTAGCAGCACGCAACAGCAGCAGCAGCACGCAGCAGCAGCAGCAGCAGCACGCAGCAGCAGCAGCAGCAGCAGCACACAGCAGCAGCAGCACGCAGCAGCAGCAGCTGCACGCAGAAGCAGCAGCACCACGCAGCAGCAGCAGCACGCAGCAGCAGCAGCAGCAGCACGCAGCAGCGGCAGCAGCAGCACGCAGCAGCAGCAGCACGCAGCAGCAGCAGCACGCAGCAGCAGCAGCAGCAGCAGCACACAGCAGCAGCAGCACGCAGCAGCAGTAGCAGCACGCAACAGCAGCAGCAGCACATAGCAGCAGCAGCACGCCGCAGCAGCAGCAGCACGCAGCAGCAGCAGCAGCACGCAGCAGCAGCAGCAGCAGCAGCAGCACGCAGCAGCAGCAGCAGCACGCACCACGCAGCAGCAGCAGCAGCACGCAGCAGCAGCAGCAGCAGCAGCACGCAGCAGCAGCAGCAGCAGCAGCAGCAGCACGCAGCAGCAGCACGCAGCAGCAGCAGCAGCAGCAGCAGCAGCAGCAGCAGCAGCAGCGGCAGCAGCAGCAGCACGCAGCAGCAGCAGCAGCTGCACGCAGCAGCAGCACGCAGCAGCAGCAGCAGCAGCACGCAGCAGCAGCAGCACGCAGCAGCAGCAGCAGCACGCAGCAGCAGCAGAAGCAGCACGCAGCAGCACGCAGCAGCAGTAGCAGCACGCAACAGCAGCAGCAGCACACAGCAGCAGCAGCACGCAGCAGCAGCAGCAGCACGCAGCAGCAGCAGCAGCACGCAGCAGCAGCAGTAGCACGCAGCAGCAGCAGCAGCACGCAGCAGCAGCAGCACGCAGCAGCAGCAGCACGCAGCAGCAGCAGCACGCAGCAGCAGCAGCAGCACGCAGCAGCAGCAGCATCAGTAGCACGCAGCACGCAGCAGCAGCAGCAGCAGCAGCAGCACGCAGCAGCAGCAGCAGCACGCAGCAGCAGCAGCAGCAGCAGCAGCAGCAGCAGCAGCAGCAGCAGCAGCAGCAGCAGCGGCAGCAGCAGCAGCACGCAGCAGCAGCAGCAGCTGCACGCAGCAGCAGCAGCAGCAGCAGCAGCACGCAGCAGCAGCAGCAGCAGCACGCAGCAGCAGCAGCAGCAGCACGCAGCAGCAGCAGCAGCAGCAGCAGCAGCAGTACGCAGCACGCAGCAGCAGCAGCAGCACGCAGCAGCAGCAGCAGCACGCAGCAGCAGCAGCAGCACGCAGCAGCAGCAGCAGCACGCAGCAGCAGCAGCAGCACGCAGCAGCAGCAGCAGCAGCAGCAGCAGCACGCAGCAGCAGCAGCAGCAGCACGCAGCACCGGCAGCAGCAGGACGCAGCAGCAGCAGCAGCAGCACGCAGCAGCAGCAGCAGCAGCAGCAGCAGCAGCACGCAGCAGCAGCAGCAGCAGCACGCAGCACCGGCAGCAGCAGGACGCAGCAGCAGCAGCAGCAGCACGCAGCAGCAGCAGCAGCAGCAGCACGCAGCAGCAGCAGCAGCACGCAGCAGCAGCAGCAGCAGCAGCAGCAGCACGAAGCAGCAGCGGCAGCAGCACGCAGCAGCAGCAGCACGCAGCAGCAGCAGCAGCAGCACGCAGCAGCAGCAGCAGCAGCACGCAGCAGCAGCAGCACGCAGCAGCAGCAGCACGCAGCAGCAGCAGCACGCAGCAGCAGCAGCAGCACGCAGCAGCAGCAGAAGCAGCACGCAGCAGCACGCAGCAGCAGCAGCAGCACGCAGCAGCAGCAGCAGCACGCAGCAGCAGCTGCACGCAGAAGCAGCAGCACCACGCAGCAGCAGCAGCACGCAGCAGCAGCAGCAGCACGCAGCAGCAGCAGCAGCACGCAGCAGCAGCAGCACGCAGCAGCAGCAGCACGCAGCAGCAGCAGCACGCAGCAGCAGCAGCACGCAGCAGCAGCAGCACGCAGCAGCAGCAGCAGCACGCAGCAGCAGCAGAAGCAGCACGCAGCAGCACGCAGCAGCAGTAGCAGCACGCAACAGCAGCAGCAGCACACAGCACCAGCAGCACGCAGCAGCAGGAGCTGCAGGCAGCAGCAGCAGCAGCACGCAGCAGCAGCAGCAGCAGCAGCAGCAGCAGCAGCAGCACGCAGCAGCAGCAGCAGCAGCACGCAGCAGCAGCAGCAGCAGCACGCAGCAGCAGCAGCAGCAGCAGCACACAGCAGCAGCAGCAGCACGCAGCAGCACGCAGCAGCACGCAGCAGCAGCAGCTGCACGCAGAAGCAGCAGCACCACGCAGCAGCAGCAGCACGCAGCAGCAGCAGCAGCAGCACGCAGCAGCGGCAGCAGCACATAGCAGCAGCAGCACGCCGCAGCAGCAGCAGCACGCAGCAGCAGCAGCAGCACGCAGCAGCAGCAGCAGCAGCAGCAGCACGCAGCAGCAGCAGCAGCACGCACCACGCAGCAGCAGCAGCAGCACGCAGCAGCAGCAGCAGCAGCAGCAGCAGCACGCAGCAGCAGCACGCAGCAGCAGCAGCAGCAGCAGCAGCAGCAGCAGCAGCAGCAGCGGCAGCAGCAGCAGCACGCAGCAGCAGCAGCAGCTGCACGCAGCAGCAGCACGCAGCAGCAGCAGCAGCAGCACGCAGCAGCAGCAGCACGCAGCAGCAGCAGCAGCACGCAGCAGCAGCAGAAGCAGCACGCAGCAGCACGCAGCAGCAGTAGCAGCACGCAACAGCAGCAGCAGCACACAG
The DNA here is from genome assembly GCA_933228785.1 of Lasioglossum pauxillum. Classification (NCBI taxonomy): domain Eukaryota; kingdom Metazoa; phylum Arthropoda; class Insecta; order Hymenoptera; family Halictidae; genus Lasioglossum; species Lasioglossum pauxillum. Next base: position 24,084,752 of record OW121707.1, on the reverse strand, counting down.
CAGCAGCAGCACGCAGCAGCAGCAGCAGCACGCAGCAGCAGCAGCAGCACGCAGCAGCAGCAGTAGCACGCAGCAGCAGCAGCAGCACGCAGCAGCAGCAGCACGCAGCAGCAGCAGCACGCAGCAGCAGCAGCACGCAGCAGCAGCAGCAGCACGCAGCAGCAGCAGCATCAGTAGCACGCAGCACGCAGCAGCAGCACGCAGCAGCAGCAGCAGCAGCAGCAGCAGCAGCAGCAGCAGCGGCAGCAGCAGCAGCACGCAGCAGCAGCAGCAGCTGCACGCAGCAGCAGCAGCAGCAGCAGCAGCACGCAGCAGCAGCAGCAGCAGCACGCAGCAGCAGCAGCAGCAGCACGCAGCAGCAGCAGCAGCAGCAGCAGTACGCAGCACGCAGCAGCAGCAGCAGCACGCAGCAGCAGCAGCAGCACGCAGCAGCAGCAGCAGCACGCAGCAGCAGCAGCAGCACGCAGCAGCAGCAGCAGCACGCAGCAGCAGCAGCAGCAGCACGCAGCACCGGCAGCAGCAGGACGCAGCAGCAGCAGCAGCAGCACGCAGCAGCAGCAGCAGCAGCAGCAGCAGCAGCACGCAGCAGCAGCAGCAGCAGCACGCAGCACCGGCAGCAGCAGGACGCAGCAGCAGCAGCAGCAGCACGCAGCAGCAGCAGCAGCAGCAGCACGCAGCAGCAGCAGCAGCACGCAGCAGCAGCAGCAGCAGCAGCAGCACGAAGCAGCAGCGGCAGCAGCACGCAGCAGCAGCAGCACGCAGCAGCAGCAGCAGCAGCACGCAGCAGCAGCAGCAGCAGCACGCAGCAGCAGCAGCACGCAGCAGCAGCAGCACGCAGCAGCAGCAGCACGCAGCAGCAGCAGCAGCACGCAGCAGCAGCAGAAGCAGCACGCAGCAGCACGCAGCAGCAGCAGCAGCACGCAGCAGCAGCAGCAGCACGCAGCAGCAGCTGCACGCAGAAGCAGCAGCACCACGCAGCAGCAGCAGCACGCAGCAGCAGCAGCAGCACGCAGCAGCAGCAGCAGCACGCAGCAGCAGCAGCACGCAGCAGCAGCAGCACGCAGCAGCAGCAGCACGCAGCAGCAGCAGCACGCAGCAGCAGCAGCACGCAGCAGCAGCAGCAGCACGCAGCAGCAGCAGAAGCAGCACGCAGCAGCACGCAGCAGCAGTAGCAGCACGCAACAGCAGCAGCAGCACACAGCAGCAGCAGCACGCAGCAGCAGCAGCAGCACGCAGCAGCAGCAGCAGCACGCAGCAGCAGCAGCAGCAGCAGCAGCACGCAGCAGCAGCAGCAGCAGCACGCAGCAGCAGCAGCAGCAGCACGCAGCAGCAGCAGCAGCAGCACGCAGCAGCAGCAGCAGCAGCAGCACACAGCAGCAGCAGCAGCACGCAGCAGCACGCAGCAGCACGCAGCAGCAGCAGCTGCACGCAGAAGCAGCAGCACCACGCAGCAGCAGCAGCACGCAGCAGCAGCAGCAGCAGCACGCAGCAGCGGCAGCAGCAGCACGCAGCAGCAGCAGCACGCAGCAGCAGCAGCACGCAGCAGCAGCAGCAGCAGCAGCAGCACACAGCAGCAGCAGCACGCAGCAGCAGTAGCAGCACGCAACAGCAGCAGCAGCACATAGCAGCAGCAGCACGCCGCAGCAGCAGCAGCACGCAGCAGCAGCAGCAGCACGCAGCAGCAGCAGCAGCAGCAGCAGCACGCAGCAGCAGCAGCAGCACGCACCACGCAGCAGCAGCAGCAGCACGCAGCAGCAGCAGCAGCAGCAGCAGCAGCACGCAGCAGCAGCACGCAGCAGCAGCAGCAGCAGCAGCAGCAGCAGCAGCAGCAGCAGCAGCAGCAGCAGCAGCGGCAGCAGCAGCAGCACGCAGCAGCAGCAGCAGCTGCACGCAGCAGCAGCACGCAGCAGCAGCAGCAGCTGCACGCAGCAGCAGCAGCAGCAGCAGCAGCACGCAGCAGCAGCAGCAGCAGCAGCAGTACGCAGCACGCAGCAGCAGCAGCACGCAGCAGCATCAGCAGCACGCAGCAGCAGCAGCAGCACGCAGCAGCAGCACGCAGCAGCAGCAGCAGCACGCAGCAGCAGCAGCTGCACGCAGCAGCAGCAGCAGCAGCACGCAGCAGCAGCAGCAGCAGCACGCAGCAGCAGCAGCAGCAGCACGCAGCAGCAGCAGCAGCAGCACGCAGCAGCAGCACGCAGCAGCAGCACGCAGCAGCAGCAGCACGCAGCAGCAGCAGCAGCAGCAGCAGCAGCACGCAGCAGCAGCAGCACGCAGCAGCAGCAGCACGCAGCAGCAGCAGCACGCAACAGCAGCAGCAGCACACAGCAGCAGCAGCACGCAGCAGCAGCAGCAGCACGCAGCAGCAGCAGCAGCACTCAGCAGCAGCAGCACGCAGCAGCAGCAGTAGCACGCAGCAGCAGCAGCAGCACGCAGCAGCAGCAGCACGCAGCAGCAGCAGCACGCAGCAGCAGCAGCACGCAGCAGCAGCAGCAGCAGCACGCAGCAGCAGCAGCAGCGGCACGCAGCAGCAGCAGCACGCAGCAGCAGTAGCAGCACGCAACAGCAGCAGCAGCACACAGCAGCAGCAGCACGCAGCAGCAGCAGCAGCACGCAGCAGCACGCAGCAGCAGCAGCAGCAGCAGCACGCAGCAGCAGCAGCAGCAGCACGCAGCAGCAGCAGCAGCAGCACGCAGCAGCAGCAGCAGCAGCACGCAGCAGCAGCAGCAGCAGCACGCAGCAGCAGCAGCAGCAGCAGCACACAGCAGCAGCAGCACGCAGCAGCAGTAGCAGCACGCAACAGCAGCAGCAGCACACAGCAGCAGCAGCACGCAGCAGCAGCAGCACGCAGCAGCAGCAGCAGCAGCAGCAGCAGCAGCACGCAGCAGCAGCAGCAGCAGCAGCAGCAGCACGCAGCAGCAGCAGCAGCAGCACGCAGCACGCAGCAGCAGCAGCAGCACGCAGCAGCAGCAGCAGCACGCAGCAGCAGCAGCAGCAGCACGCAGCAGCAGCAGCAGCAGCAGCACACAGCAGCAGCAGCAGCACGCAGCAGCACGCAGCAGCACGCAGCAGCAGCAGCTGCACGCAGAAGCAGCAGCACCACGCAGCAGCAGCAGCACGCAGCAGCAGCAGCAGCAGCACGCAGCAGCGGCAGCAGCAGCACGCAGCAGCAGCAGCACGCAGCAGCAGCAGCACGCAGCAGCAGCAGCAGCAGCAGCAGCAGCAGCACACAGCAGCAGCAGCACGCAGCAGCAGTAGCAGCACGCAACAGCAGCAGCAGCACATAGCAGCAGCAGCACGCCGCAGCAGCAGCAGCACGCAGCAGCAGCAGCAGCACGCAGCAGCAGCAGCAGCAGCAGCAGCACGCAGCAGCAGCAGCAGCACGCACCACGCAGCAGCAGCAGCAGCACGCAGCAGCAGCAGCAGCAGCAGCAGCAGCACGCAGCAGCAGCACGCAGCAGCAGCAGCAGCAGCAGCAGCAGCAGCAGCAGCAGCAGCAGCAGCAGCAGCAGCGGCAGCAGCAGCAGCACGCAGCAGCAGCAGCAGCTGCACGCAGCAGCAGCACGCAGCAGCAGCAGCAGCTGCACGCAGCAGCAGCAGCAGCAGCACGCAGCAGCAGCAGCAGCAGCAGCAGTACGCAGCACGCAGCAGCATCAGCAGCACGCAGCAGCAGCAGCAGCACGCAGCAGCAGCAGCAGCACGCAGCAGCAGCACGCAGCAGCAGCAGCAGCACGCAGCAGCAGCAGCTGCACGCAGCAGCAGCAGCAGCAGCACGCAGCAGCAGCAGCAGCAGCACGCAGCAGCAGCAGCAGCAGCACGCAGCAGCAGCAGCAGCAGCACGCAGCAGCAGCACGCAGCAGCAGCACGCAGCAGCAGCAGCACGCAGCAGCAGCAGCAGCAGCAGCAGCAGCAGCACGCAGCAGCAGCAGCACGCAGCAGCAGCAGCACGCAGCAGCAGCAGCACGCAACAGCAGCAGCAGCACACAGCAGCAGCAGCACGCAGCAGCAGCAGCAGCACGCAGCAGCAGCAGCAGCACTCAGCAGCAGCAGCACGCAGCAGCAGCAGTAGCACGCAGCAGCAGCAGCAGCACGCAGCAGCAGCAGCACGCAGCAGCAGCAGCACGCAGCAGCAGCAGCACGCAGCAGCAGCAGCACGCAGCAGCAGCAGCAGCAGCACGCAGCAGCAGCAGCAGCGGCACGCAGCAGCAGCAGCACACAGCAGCAGCAGCACGCAGCAGCAGTAGCAGCACGCAACAGCAGCAGCAGCACACAGCAGCAGCAGCACGCAGCAGCAGCAGCAGCACGCAGCAGCACGCAGCAGCAGCAGCAGCAGCAGCAGCAGCACGCAGCAGCAGCAGCAGCAGCACGCAGCAGCAGCAGCAGCAGCACGCAGCAGCAGCAGCACGCAGCAGCAGCAGCAGCAGCAGCACACAGCAGCAGCAGCACGCAGCAGCAGTAGCAGCACGCAACAGCAGCAGCAGCACACAGCAGCAGCAGCACGCAGCAGCAGCAGCACGCAGCAGCAGCAGCAGCACGCAGCAGCAGCAGCAGCAGCAGCAGCAGCACGCAGCAGCAGCAGCAGCAGCAGCAGCAGCACGCAGCAGCAGCAGCAGCAGCACGCAGCACGCAGCAGCAGCAGCAGCACGCAGCAGCAGCAGCAGCACGCAGCAGCAGCAGCAGCAGCACGCAGCAGCAGCAGCAGCAGCAGCACGCAGCAGCAGCAGCAGCAGCAGCAGCAGCAGCGGCAGCAGCAGCAGCACGCAGCAGCAGCAGCAGCTGCACGCAGCAGCAGCAGCACGCAGCAGCAGCAGCAGCAGCAGCACACAGCAGCAGCAGTAGCAGCACGCAACAGCAGCAGCAGCACACAGCAGCAGCAGCACGCAGCAGCAGCAGCAGCAGCACGCAGCAGCAGCAGCAGCAGCACGCAGCAGCAGCATCAGCATGCAGCAGCAGCAGCAGCACGCAGCAGCAGCAGCAGCAGCACGCAGCAGCAGCAGCAGCACGCAGCAGCAGCAGCAGCAGCAGCAGCACGCAGCAGCAGCAGCAGCAGCAGCACGCAGCAGCAGCAGCAGCACGCAGCAGCAGTAGCAGCACGCAACAGCAGCAGCAGCACACAGCAGCAGCAGCACGCAGCAGCAGCAGCAGCACGCAGCAGCAGCAGCAGCACGCAGCAGCAGCAGCAGCACGCAGCAGCAGCAGCAGCACGCAGCAGCAGCAGCAGCAGCAGCAGCAGCAGCAGCAGCAGCACGCAGCAGCAGCAGCAGCAGCAGCAGCAGCAGCAGCACGCAGCAGCAGCAGCAGCAGCACGCAGCAGCAGCAGCAGCAGCACACAGCAGCAGCAGCACGCAGCAGCACGCAGCAGCACGCAGCAGCAGCAGCTGCACGCAGAAGCAGCAGCACCACGCAGCAGCAGCAGCACGCAGCAGCAGCAGCAGCAGCACGCAGCAGCGGCAGCAGCAGCACGCAGCAGCAGCAGCACGCAGCAGCAGCAGCACGCAGCAGCAGCAGCAGCAGCAGTACGCAGCACGCAGCAGCAGCAGCACGCAGCAGCATCAGCAGCAGCAGCAGCAGCAGCAGCAGCGGCAGCAGCAGCAGCACGCAGCAGCAGCAGCAGCTGCACGCAGCAGCAGCACGCAGCAGCAGCAGCAGCTGCACGCAGCAGCAGCAGCAGCAGCAGCAGCACGCAGCAGCAGCAGCAGCAGCAGCAGTACGCAGCACGCAGCAGCAGCACCACGCAGCAGCATCAGCAGCACGCAGCAGCAGCAGCAGCACGCAGCAGCAGCACGCAGCAGCAGCAGCAGCACGCAGCAGCAGCAGCAGCAGCACGCAGCAGCAGCAGCAGCAGCACGCAGCAGCAGCAGCAGCAGCACGCAGCAGCAGCAGCAGCAGCAGCACGCAGCAGCAGCACGCAGCAGCAGCACGCAGCAGCAGCAGCACGCAGCAGCAGCAGCAGCAGCAGCAGCAGCACGCAGCAGCAGCAGCACGCAGCAGCAGCAGCACGCAGCAGCAGCAGCACGCAACAGCAGCAGCAGCACACAGCAGCAGCAGCACGCAGCAGCAGCAGCAGCACGCAGCAGCAGCAGCAGCACTCAGCAGCAGCAGCACGCAGCAGCAGCAGTAGCACGCAGCAGCAGCAGCAGCACGCAGCAGCAGCAGCACGCAGCAGCAGCAGCACGCAGCAGCAGCAGCACGCAGCAGCAGCAGCAGCAGCACGCAGCAGCAGCAGCAGCGGCACGCAGCAGCAGCAGCACACAGCAGCAGCAGCACGCAGCAGCAGTAGCAGCACGCAACAGCAGCAGCAGCACACAGCAGCAGCAGCACGCAGCAGCAGCAGCAGCACGCAGCAGCACGCAGCAGCAGCAGCAGCAGCAGCAGCAGCACGCAGCAGCAGCAGCAGCAGCACGCAGCAGCAGCAGCAGCAGCACGCAGCAGCAGCAGCAGCAGCACGCAGCAGCAGCAGCAGCAGCAGCACACAGCAGCAGCAGCACGCAGCAGCAGTAGCAGCACGCAACAGCAGCAGCAGCACACAGCAGCAGCAGCACGCAGCAGCAGCAGCACGCAGCAGCAGCAGCAGCACGCAGCAGCAGCAGCAGCAGCAGCAGCAGCACGCAGCAGCAGCAGCAGCAGCAGCAGCAGCACGCAGCAGCAGCAGCAGCAGCACGCAGCACGCAGCAGCAGCAGCAGCACGCAGCAGCAGCAGCAGCACGCAGCAGCAGCAGCAGCAGCACGCAGCAGCAGCAGCAGCAGCAGCACGCAGCAGCAGCAGCAGCAGCAGCAGCAGCAGCGGCAGCAGCAGCAGCAGCAGCAGCAGCACGCACCACGCAGCAGCAGCAGCAGCACGCAGCAGCAGCAGCAGCAGCAGCAGCAGCACGCAGCAGCAGCACGCAGCAGCAGCAGCAGCAGCAGCAGCAGCAGCAGCAGCAGCAGCAGCAGCAGCAGCAGCGGCAGCAGCAGCAGCACGCAGCAGCAGCAGCAGCTGCACGCAGCAGCAGCACGCAGCAGCAGCAGCAGCTGCACGCAGCAGCAGCAGCAGCAGCAGCAGCACGCAGCAGCAGCAGCAGCAGCAGCAGTACGCAGCACGCAGCAGCAGCAGCACGCAGCAGCATCAGCAGCACGCAGCAGCAGCAGCAGCACGCAGCAGCAGCACGCAGCAGCAGCAGCAGCACGCAGCAGCAGCAGCAGCAGCACGCAGCAGCAGCAGCAGCAGCACGCAGCAGCAGCACGCAGCAGCAGCACGCAGCAGCAGCAGCACGCAGCAGCAGCAGCAGCAGCAGCAGCAGCACGCAGCAGCAGCAGCACGCAGCAGCAGCAGCACGCAGCAGCAGCAGCACGCAACAGCAGCAGCAGCACACAGCAGCAGCAGCACGCAGCAGCAGCAGCAGCACGCAGCAGCAGCAGCAGCACTCAGCAGCAGCAGCACGCAGCAGCAGCAGTAGCACGCAGCAGCAGCAGCAGCACGCAGCAGCAGCAGCAGCACTCAGCAGCAGCAGCACGCAGCAGCAGCAGTAGCACGCAGCAGCAGCAGCAGCACGCAGCAGCAGCAGCACGCAGCAGCAGCAGCACGCAGCAGCAGCAGCACGCAGCAGCAGCAGCACGCAGCAGCAGCAGCAGCAGCACGCAGCAGCAGCAGCAGCGGCACGCAGCAGCAGCAGCACACAGCAGCAGCAGCACGCAGCAGCAGTAGCAGCACGCAACAGCAGCAGCAGCACACAGCAGCAGCAGCACGCAGCAGCAGCAGCAGCACGCAGCAGCACGCAGCAGCAGCAGCAGCAGCAGCAGCAGCACGCAGCAGCAGCAGCAGCAGCACGCAGCAGCAGCAGCAGCAGCACGCAGCAGCAGCAGCACGCAGCAGCAGCAGCAGCAGCAGCACACAGCAGCAGCAGCACGCAGCAGCAGTAGCAGCACGCAACAGCAGCAGCAGCACACAGCAGCAGCAGCACGCAGCAGCAGCAGCACGCAGCAGCAGCAGCAGCACGCAGCAGCAGCAGCAGCAGCAGCAGCAGCACGCAGCAGCAGCAGCAGCAGCAGCAGCAGCACGCAGCAGCAGCAGCAGCAGCACGCAGCACGCAGCAGCAGCAGCAGCACGCAGCAGCAGCAGCAGCACGCAGCAGCAGCAGCAGCAGCACGCAGCAGCAGCAGCAGCAGCAGCACGCAGCAGCAGCAGCAGCAGCAGCAGCAGCAGCGGCAGCAGCAGCAGCACGCAGCAGCAGCAGCAGCTGCACGCAGCAGCAGCAGCAGCAGCAGCAGCAGCAGCACGCAGCAGCAGCAGCAGCAGCACGCAGCAGCAGCAGCAGCAGCAGCACACAGCAGCAGCAGTAGCAGCACGCAACAGCAGCAGCAGCACACAGCAGCAGCAGCACGCAGCAGCAGCAGCAGCAGCACGCAGCAGCAGCAGCAGCAGCACGCAGCAGCAGCATCAGCATGCAGCAGCAGCAGCAGCACGCAGCAGCAGCAGCAGCAGCACGCAGCAGCAGCAGCAGCACGCAGCAGCAGCAGCAGCAGCAGCAGCACGCAGCAGCAGCAGCAGCAGCAGCACGCAGCAGCAGCAGCAGCACGCAGCAGCAGTAGCAGCACGCAACAGCAGCAGCAGCACACAGCAGCAGCAGCACGCAGCAGCAGCAGCAGCACGCAGCAGCAGCAGCAGCACGCAGCAGCAGCAGCAGCACGCAGCAGCAGCAGCAGCACGCAGCAGCAGCAGCAGCAGCAGCAGCAGCAGCAGCAGCAGCACGCAGCAGCAGCAGCAGCAGCAGCAGCAGCAGCAGCACGCAGCAGCAGCAGCAGCAGCACGCAGCAGCAGCAGCAGCACCACGCAGCAGCAGCAGCACGCAGCAGCAGCAGCAGCAGCACGCAGCAGCGGCAGCAGCAGCACGCAGCAGCAGCAGCACGCAGCAGCAGCAGCACGCAGCAGCAGCAGCAGCAGCAGTACGCAGCACGCAGCAGCAGCAGCACGCAGCAGCATCAGCAGCAGCAGCAGCAGCAGCAGCAGCGGCAGCAGCAGCAGCACGCAGCAGCAGCAGCAGCTGCACGCAGCAGCAGCACGCAGCAGCAGCAGCAGCTGCACGCAGCAGCAGCAGCAGCAGCAGCAGCACGCAGCAGCAGCAGCAGCAGCAGCAGTACGCAGCACGCAGCAGCAGCAGCACGCAGCAGCATCAGCAGCACGCAGCAGCAGCAGCAGCACGCAGCAGCAGCACGCAGCAGCAGCAGCAGCACGCAGCAGCAGCAGCTGCACGCAGCAGCAGCAGCAGCAGCACGCAGCAGCAGCAGCAGCAGCACGCAGCAGCAGCAGCAGCAGCACGCAGCAGCAGCAGCAGCAGCAGCACGCAGCAGCAGCACGCAGCAGCAGCACGCAGCAGCAGCAGCACGCAGCAGCAGCAGCAGCAGCAGCAGCAGCACGCAGCAGCAGCAGCACGCAGCAGCAGCAGCACGCAGCAGCAGCAGCACGCAACAGCAGCAGCAGCACACAGCAGCAGCAGCACGCAGCAGCAGCAGCAGCACGCAGCAGCAGCAGCAGCACTCAGCAGCAGCAGCACGCAGCAGCAGCAGTAGCACGCAGCAGCAGCAGCAGCACGCAGCAGCAGCAGCACGCAGCAGCAGCAGCACGCAGCAGCAGCAGCACGCAGCAGCAGCAGCAGCAGCACGCAGCAGCAGCAGCAGCGGCACGCAGCAGCAGCAGCACACAGCAGCAGCAGCACGCAGCAGCAGTAGCAGCACGCAACAGCAGCAGCAGCACACAGCAGCAGCAGCACGCAGCAGCAGCAGCAGCACGCAGCAGCACGCAGCAGCAGCAGCAGCAGCAGCAGCAGCACGCAGCAGCAGCAGCAGCAGCACGCAGCAGCAGCAGCAGCAGCACGCAGCAGCAGCAGCAGCAGCACGCAGCAGCAGCAGCAGCAGCAGCACACAGCAGCAGCAGCACGCAGCAGCAGTAGCAGCACGCAACAGCAGCAGCAGCACACAGCAGCAGCAGCACGCAGCAGCAGCAGCACGCAGCAGCAGCAGCAGCACGCAGCAGCAGCAGCAGCAGCAGCAGCAGCACGCAGCAGCAGCAGCAGCAGCAGCAGCAGCACGCAGCAGCAGCAGCAGCAGCACGCAGCACGCAGCAGCAGCAGCAGCACGCAGCAGCAGCAGCAGCACGCAGCAGCAGCAGCAGCAGCACGCAGCAGCAGCAGCAGCAGCAGCACGCAGCAGCAGCAGCAGCAGCAGCAGCAGCGGCAGCAGCAGCAGCACGCAGCAGCAGCAGCAGCTGCACGCAGCAGCAGCAGCAGCAGCAGCAGCAGCACGCAGCAGCAGCAGCAGCAGCACGCAGCAGCAGCAGCAGCAGCAGCACACAGCAGCAGCAGTAGCAGCACGCAACAGCAGCAGCAGCACACAGCAGCAGCAGCACGCAGCAGCAGCAGCAGCAGCACGCAGCAGCAGCAGCAGCAGCACGCAGCAGCAGCATCAGCATGCAGCAGCAGCAGCAGCACGCAGCAGCAGCAGCAGCAGCACGCAGCAGCAGCAGCAGCACGCAGCAGCAGCAGCAGCAGCAGCAGCACGCAGCAGCAGCAGCAGCAGCAGCACGCAGCAGCAGCAGCAGCACGCAGCAGCAGTAGCAGCACGCAACAGCAGCAGCAGCACACAGCAGCAGCAGCACGCAGCAGCAGCAGCAGCACGCAGCAGCAGCAGCAGCACGCAGCAGCAGCAGCAGCACGCAGCAGCAGCAGCAGCACGCAGCAGCAGCAGCAGCAGCAGCAGCAGCAGCAGCAGCAGCAGCACGCAGCAGCAGCAGCAGCAGCAGCAGCAGCAGCAGCACGCAGCAGCAGCAGCAGCAGCACGCAGCAGCAGCAGCAGCAGCACACAGCAGCAGCAGCACGCAGCAGCACGCAGCAGCACGCAGCAGCAGCAGCTGCACGCAGAAGCAGCAGCACCACGCAGCAGCAGCAGCACGCAGCAGCAGCAGCAGCAGCACGCAGCAGCGGCAGCAGCAGCACGCAGCAGCAGCAGCACGCAGCAGCAGCAGCACGCAGCAGCAGCAGCAGCAGCAGCACACAGCAGCAGCAGCACGCAGCAGCAGTAGCAGCACGCAACAGCAGCAGCAGCACATAGCAGCAGCAGCACGCCGCAGCAGCAGCAGCACGCAGCAGCAGCAGCAGCAGCAGCAGCAGCAGCACGCAGCAGCAGCAGCAGCACGCACCACGCAGCAGCAGCAGCAGCACGCAGCAGCAGCAGCAGCAGCAGCAGCAGCACGCAGCAGCAGCACGCAGCAGCAGCAGCAGCAGCAGCAGCAGCAGCAGCAGCAGCGGCAGCAGCAGCAGCACGCAGCAGCAGCAGCAGCTGCACGCAGCAGCAGCACGCAGCAGCAGCAGCAGCTGCACGCAGCAGCAGCAGCAGCAGCAGCAGCACGCAGCAGCAGCAGCAGCAGCAGCAGTACGCAGCACGCAGCAGCAGCAGCACGCAGCAGCATCAGCAGCACGCAGCAGCAGCAGCAGCACGCAGCAGCAGCACGCAGCAGCAGCAGCAGCACGCAGCAGCAGCAGCTGCACGCAGCAGCAGCAGCAGCAGCACGCAGCAGCAGCAGCAGCAGCACGCAGCAGCAGCAGCAGCAGCACGCAGCAGCAGCAGCAGCAGCAGCACGCAGCAGCAGCAGCACGCAGCAGCAGCAGCACGCAGCAGCAGCAGCACGCAACAGCAGCAGCAGCACACAGCAGCAGCAGCACGCAGCAGCAGCAGCAGCACGCAGCAGCAGCAGCAGCACGCAGCAGCAGCAGCACGCAGCAGCAGCAGTAGCACGCAGCAGCAGCAGCAGCACGCAGCAGCAGCAGCACGCAGCAGCAGCAGCACGCAGCAGCAGCAGCACGCAGCAGCAGCAGCAGCAGCACGCAGCAGCAGCAGCAGCGGCACGCAGCAGCAGCAGCACACAGCAGCAGCAGCACGCAGCAGCAGTAGCAGCACGCAACAGCAGCAGCAGCACACAGCAGCAGCAGCACGAAGCAGCAGCAGCAGCACGCAGCAGCACGCAGCAGCAGCAGCAGCAGCAGCAGCAGCACGCAGCAGCAGCAGCAGCAGCACGCAGCAGCAGCAGCAGCAGCACGCAGCAGCAGCAGCAGCAGCACGCAGCAGCAGCAGCAGCAGCAGCAGCAGCAGCAGCACGCAGCAGCAGCAGCAGCAGCAGCAGCAGCACGCAGCAGCAGCAGCAGCAGCACGCAGCACGCAGCAGCAGCAGCAGCACGCAGCAGCAGCAGCAGCACGCAGCAGCAGCAGCAGCAGCACGCAGCAGCAGCAGCAGCAGCAGCACGCAGCAGCAGCAGCAGCAGCAGCAGCAGCAGCAGCAGCAGCGGCAGCAGCAGCAGCACGCAGCAGCAGCAGCAGCTGCACGCAGCAGCAGCAGCAGCAGCACGCAGCACGCAGCAGCAGCAGCAGCACGCAGCAGCAGCAGCAGCACGCAGCAGCAGCAGCAGCAGCACGCAGCAGCAGCAGCAGCAGCAGCACGCAGCAGCAGCAGCAGCAGCAGCAGCAGCAGCAGCAGCAGCAGCAGCAGCAGCGGCAGCAGCAGCAGCACGCAGCAGCAGCAGCAGCTGCACGCAGCAGCAGCAGCAGCAGCAGCAGCAGCACGCAGCAGCAGCAGCAGCAGCACGCAGCAGCAGCAGCAGCAGCAGCACACAGCAGCAGCAGTAGCAGCACGCAACAGCAGCAGCAGCACACAGCAGCAGCAGCACGCAGCAGCAGCAGCAGCAGCACGCAGCAGCAGCAGCAGCAGCACGCAGCAGCAGCATCAGCATGCAGCAGCAGCAGCAGCACGCAGCAGCAGCAGCAGCAGCACGCAGCAGCAGCAGCAGCACGCAGCAGCAGCAGCAGCACGCAGCAGCACGCAGCAGAAGCAGCAGCAGCACGCAGCAGCAGCAGCACGCAGCAGCATCAGCACGCAGCAGCAGCAGCACGCAACAGCAGCTGCACGCAGCAGCAGCAGCACGCAGCAGCAGCAGCAGCACGCAGCAGCAGCAGCAGCACGCAGCAGCAGCAGCAGCAGCAGCACGCAGCAGCAGCAGCAGCAGCAGCACGCAGCAGCAGCAGCAGCAGCAGCAGCAGCAGCACGCAGCAGCAGCAGCAGCACGCAGCACCAGCAGCAGCAGCAGCAGCAGTAGCACGCGTCAGCAGCAGCACGCAGCAGCAGCACGCAGCAGCAGCAGCAGCAGCAGCACGCAGCAGCAGCAGCAGCACGCAGCAGCAGCAGCAGCACGCAGCAGCAGCAGCAGCAGCAGCAGCAGCAGCAGCAGCAGCAGCAGCAGCAGCAGCACGCAGCAGCAGCAGCAGCACGCAGCAGCAGCAGCACGCAGCAGCAGCAGCAGCAGCAGCACGCAGCAGCAGCAGCAGCACGCAGCAGCAGCAGCAGCAGCAGCACGCAGCAGCAGCAGCAGCACGCAGCAGCAGCAGCAGCAGCAGCAGCACGCAGCAGCAGCAGCAGCAGCAGCACGCAGCAGCAGCAGCAGCACGCAGCAGCAGCAGCAGCAGCAGCAGCAGTAGCACGCAGCAGCAGCAGCAGCACGCAGCAGCAGCGGCAGCACGCAGCAGCAGCAGCAGCACGCAGCAGCAGCACGCAGCAGCAGCAGCAGCAGCAGCAGCAGCAGCAGCAGCGGCAGCAGCAGCAGCACGCAGCAGCAGCAGCAGCTGCACGCAGCAGCAGCAGCAGCAGCACGCAGCTGCAGCAGCAGCAGCACGCAGCAGCAGCAGCAGCAGCACGCAGCAGCAGCAGCAGCAGCAGCAGCAGTACGCAGCACGCAGCAGCAGCAGCAGCACGCAGCAGCAGCAGCAGCACGCAGCAGCAGCAGCAGCACGCAGCAGCAGCAGCACGCAGCAGCAGCAGCAGCAGCACGCAGCACCGGCAGCAGCAGGACGCAGCAGCAGCAGCAGGACGCAGCAGCAGCAGCAGCAGCAGCAGCAGCAGCACACAGCAGCAGCAGCACGCAGCAGCAGCAGCAGCACGCAGCAGCAGCAGCAGCACGCAGCAGCACGCAGCAGCAGCAGCTGCACGCAGAAGCAGCAGCACCACGCAGCAGCAGCAGCACGCAGCAGCAGCAGCAGCACGCAGCAGCAGCAGCAGCACGCAGCAGCAGCAGCACGCAGCAGCAGCAGCAGCAGCACGCAGCAGCAGCAGCACGCAGCAGCAGCAGCAGCAGCACGCAGCAGCAGCAGCACGCAGCAGCAGCAGAAGCAGCACGCAGCAGCACGCAGCAGCAGTAGCAGCACGCAACAGCAGCAACAGCACACAGCAGCAGCAGCACGCAGCAGCAGCAGCAGCACGCAGCAGCACGCAGCAGCAGCAGCAGCACGCAGCAGCAGCAGTAGCACGCAGCAGCAGCAGCAGCACGCAGCAGCAGCAGCACGCAGCAGCAGCAGCACGCAGCAGCAGCAGCAGCACGCAGCAGCAGCAGCATCAGTAGCACGCAGCACGCAGCAGCAGCAGCAGCAGCACGCAGCAGCAGCAGCAGCACGCAGCAGCAGCAGCAGCAGCACGCAGCAGCAGCAGCAGCACGCAGCAGCAGCAGCAGCAGCAGCAGCAGCAGCAGCAGCAGCAGCGGCAGCAGCAGCAGCACGCAGCAGCAGCAGCAGCTGCACGCAGCAGCAGCAGCAGCAGCACGCAGCAGCAGCAGCAGCAGCACGCAGCAGCAGCAGCAGCAACACGCAGCAGCAGCAGCAGCAGCAGCAGCAGCACACAGCAGCAGCAGCACGCAGCAGCACGCAGCAGCACGCAGCAGCAGCAGCTGCACGCAGAAGCAGCAGCACCACGCAGCAGCAGCAGCACGCAGCAGCAGCAGCAGCACGCAGCAGCGGCAGCAGCAGCACGCAGCAGCAGCAGCACGCAGCAGCAGCAGCACGCAGCAGCAGCAGCAGCAGCAGCACACAGCAGCAGCAGCACGCAGCAGCAGTAGCAGCACGCAACAGCAGCAGCAGCACATAGCAGCAGCAGCACGCCGCAGCAGCAGCAGCACGCAGCAGCAGTAGCAGCACGCAACAGCAGCAGCAGCACATAGCAGCAGCAGCACGCCGCAGCAGCAGCAGCACGCAGCAGCAGCAGCAGCACGCAGCAGCAGCAGCAGCAGCAGCAGCACGCAGCAGCAGCAGCAGCAGCACGCAGCAGCAGCAGCAGCACGCGCCACGCAGCAGCAGCAGCAGCACGCAGCAGCAGCAGCAGCAGCACGCAGCAGCAGCACGCAGCAGCAGCAGCAGCAGCAGCAGCAGCAGCAGCAGCGGCAGCAGCAGCAGCAGCAGCACGCAGCAGCAGCAGCAGCAGCAGCAGTACGCAGCACGCAGCAGCAGCAGCACGCAGCAGCAGCAGCAGCACGCAGCAGTAGCAGCAGCACGCAGCAGCAGCAGCAGCACGCAGCAGCAGCAGCAGCACGCAGCAGCAGCAGCAGCAGCAGCAGCAGCAGCAGCAGCGGCAGCAGCAGCAGCAGCAGCAGAAGCAGCACGCAACAGCAGCAGCAGCACACAGCAGCAGCAGCACGCAGCAGCAGCAGCAGCACGCAGCAGCAGCAGCAGCACGCAGCAGCAGCAGCAGCACGCAGCAGCAGCAGTAGCACGCAGCAGCAGCAGCAGCACGCAGCAGCAGCACGCAGCAGCAGCAGCACGCAGCAGCAGCAGCAGCAGCAGCACGCAGCAGCAGTAGCAGCACGCAACAGCAGCAGCAGCACACAGCAGCAGCAGCACGCAGCAGCAGCAGCAGCACGCAGCAGCAGCAGCAGCACGCAGCAGCACGCAGCAGCAGCAGCAGCAGCAGCAGCAGCACGCAGCAGCAGCAGCAGCACGCAGCAGCAGCAGCAGCAGCAGCAGCAGCAGCAGCAGCAGCAGCAGCAGCAGCAGCACGCACCACGCAGCAGCAGCAGCAGCACTCAGCAGCAGCAGCAGCAGCACGCAGCAGCAGCACGCAGCAGCAGCAGCAGCAGCAGCAGCACGCAGCAGCAGCAGCAGCAGCAGCAGCAGCAGCAGCAGCAGCAGCAGCAGCAGCAGCAGCAGCAGCAGCAGCGGCAGCAGCAGCAGCAGCAGCACGCAGCAGCAGCAGCAGCAGCAGCAGTACGCAGCACGCAGCAGCAGCAGCACGCAGCAGCAGCAGCAGCACGCAGCAGTAGCAGCAGCACGCAGCAGCAGCAGCAGCACGCAGCAGCAGCAGCAGCACGCAGCAGCAGCAGCACGCAGCAGCAGCAGCAGCAGCAGCACGCAGCAGCAGCAGCACGCAGCAGCAGCAGCACGCAGCAGCAGCAGCACGCAGCAGCAGCAGCACGCAACAGCAGCAGCAGCACACAGCAGCAGCAGCACGCAGCAGCAGCAGCAGCACGCAGCAGCAGCAGCAGCACGCAGCAGCAGCAGCAGCACGCAGCAGCAGCAGTAGCACGCAGCAGCAGCAGCAGCACGCAGCAGCAGCAGCACGCAGCAGCAGCAGCACGCAGCAGCAGCAGCAGCAGCACGCAGCAGCAGCAGCAGCGGCACGCAGCAGCAGCAGCAGCAGCAGCACACAGCAGCAGCAGCACGCAGCAGCAGTAGCAGCACGCAACAGCAGCAGCAGCACACAGCAGCAGCAGCACGCAGCAGCAGCAGCAGCACGCAGCAGCAGCAGCAGCACGCAGCAGCACGCAGCAGCAGCAGCAGCAGCAGTACGCAGCACGCAGCAGCAGCAGCACGCAGCAGCAGCAGCAGCACGCAGCAGTAGCAGCAGCACGCAGCAGCAGCAGCAGCACGCAGCAGCAGCAGCAGCACGCAGCAGCAGCAGCACGCAGCAGCAGCAGCAGCAGCAGCACGCAGCAGCAGCAGCACGCAGCAGCAGCAGCACGCAGCAGCAGCAGCACGCAGCAGCAGCAGCACGCAGCAGCAGCAGCAGCACGCAGCAGCAGCAGCACGCAGCAGCAGTAGCAGCACGCAACAGCAGCAGCAGCACACAGCAGCAGCAGCACGCAGCAGCAGCAGCAGCACGCAGCAGCAGCAGCAGCACGCAGCAGCACGCAGCAGCAGCAGCAGCAGCAGCAGCAGCAGCAGCAGCACGCAGCAGCAGCAGCAGCAGCACGCAGCAGCAGCAGCAGCAGCACGCAGCAGCAGCAGCAGCAGCAGCAGCACGCAGCAGCAGCAGCAGCAGCAGCACACAGCAGCAGCAGCACGCAGCAGCAGTAGCAGCACGCAACAGCAGCAGCAGCACACAGCAGCAGCAGCACGCAGCAGCAGCAGCAGCACGCAGCAGCAGCAGCAGCAGCAGCAGCACGCAGCAGCAGCAGCAGCAGCAGCAGCACGCAGCAGCGGCAGCAGCTGCACGCAGCAGCAGCACGCAGCACCAGCAGCAGCTGCACGCAGCAGCAGCAGCAGCAGCAGCAGCACGCAGCAGCAGCAGCAGCAGCAGCAGTACGCAGCACGCAGCAGCAGCAGCACGCAGCAGCAGCAGCAGCACGCAGCAGTAGCAGCAGCACGCAGCAGCAGCAGCAGCAGCAGCAGCAGCAGCAGCAGCACGCAGCAGCAGCAGCACGCAGCAGCAGCAGCAGCTGCACGCAGCAGCAGCAGCAGCAGCAGCAGCAGCAGCAGCAGCAGCAGCAGCAGCAGCAGCAGCAGCAGCAGCGGCAGCAGCAGCAGCACGCAGCAGCAGCAGCAGCTGCACGCAGCAGCAGCAGCAGCAGCACGCAGCAGCAGCAGCAGCTGCACGCAGCAGCAGCAGCAGCAGCAGCAGCAGCACGCAGCAGCGGCAGCAGCACGCAGCAGCAGCAGCAGCAGCACGCAGCAGCAGCAGCAGCAGCAGCATGCAGCAGCAGCAGCAGCACGCAGCAGCAGCAGCAGCAGCAGCACGCAGCAGCAGCAGCAGCACGCAGCAGCAGCAGCTGCACGCAGCAGCAGCAGCAGCAGCACGCAGCAGCAGCAGCAGCAGCACGCAGCAGCAGCAGCAGCAGCACGCAGCAGCAGCAGCAGCAGTACGCAGCAGCAGCAGCAGCACGCAGCAGCAGCAGCACGCAGCAGCAGCAGCACGCAGCAGCAGCAGCAGCAGCAGCAGCAGCACGCAGCAGCAGCAGCACGCAGCAGCAGCAGCACGCAGCAGCAGCAGCAGCACGCAACAGCAGCAGCAGCACACAGCAGCAGCAGCACGCAGCAGCAGCAGCAGCACGCAGCAGCAGCAGCAGCACGCAGCAGCATCAGCAGCACGCAGCAGCAGCAGTAGCACGCAGCAGCAGCAGCACACGCAGCAGCAGCAGCACGCAGCAGCAGCAGCACGCAGCAGCAGCAGCAGCAGCAGCAGCACGCAGCAGCAGCAGCAGCAGCACGCAGCACGCAGCAGCAGCAGCAGCACGCAGCAGCAGCAGCAGCACGCAGCAGCAGCAGCAGCAGCACGCAGCAGCAGCAGCAGCACGCAGCAGCAGCAGCAGCAGCAGCAGCAGCAGCAGCAGCGGCAGCAGCAGCAGCACGCAGCAGCAGCAGCAGCTGCACGCAGCAGCAGCAGCAGCAGCAGCAGCACACAGCAGCAGCAGCAGCAGCACGCAGCAGCAGCAGCAGCAGCAGCACGCAGCAGCAGCAGCAGCAGCACGCAGCAGCAGCAGCACACAGCAGCAGCAGCACGCAGCAGCAGTAGCAGCACGCAACAGCAGCAGCAGCATACAACAGCAGCACCACGCAGCAGCAGCAGCAGCACGCAGCAGCAGCAGCAGCACGCAGCAGCAGCAGCAGCAGCACGCAGCAGCAGCAGCAGCAGCACGCAGCAGCAGCAGCAGCACACAGCAGCAGCAGCACGCAGCAGCAGTAGCAGCACGCAGCAGCAGCACGCAGCAGCAGCAGCAGCAGCACGCAGCACGCAGCAGCAGCAGCAGCACGCAGCAGCAGCAGCAGCACGCAGCAGCAGCAGCACGCAGCAGCAGCAGCACGCAGCAGCAGCAGCAGCAGCAGCAGCAGCAGCAGCAGCAGCAGCGGCAGCAGCAGCAGCACGCAGCAGCAGCAGCTGCACGCAGCAGCAGCAGCAGCACACAGCAGCAGCAGCACGCAGCAGCAGCAGCAGCAGCACGCAGCAGCAGCAGCAGCACACAGCAGCAGCAGCACGCAGCAGCAGCAGCAGCACGCAGCAGCAGCAGCTGCACGCAGAAGCAGCAGCACCACGCAGCAGCAGCAGCACGCAGCAGCAGCAGCAGCACGCAGCAGCAGCAGCAGCACGCAGCAGCAGCAGCAGCACGCAGGTGGTTGGTGGTTGGTGGTTGGTGGTTGGTGGTTGGTGGTTGGTGGTTGGTGGTTGGTGGTTGGTGGTTGGTGGTTGGTGGTTGGTGGTTGGCGGTTGGCGGTTGGCGGTTGGCGGTTGGCGGTTGGCGGTTGGCGGTTGGCGGTTGGCGGTTGGCGGTTGGCGGTTGGCGGTTGGCGGTTGGCGGTTGGCGGTTGGCGGTTGGCGGTTGGCGGTTGGCGGTTGGCGGTTGGCGGTTGGCGGTTGGCGGTTGGCGGTTGGCGGTTGGCGGTTGGCGGTTGGCGGTTGGCGGTTGGCGGTTGGCGGTTGGCGGTTGGCGGTTGGCGGTTGGCGGTTGGCGGTTGGTGGTTGGCCGTTGGCGGTTGGCGGTTGGCGGTTGGCGGTTGGCGGTTGGCGGTTGGCGGTTGGCGGTTGGCGGTTGGCGGTTGGCGGTTGGCGGTTGGCGGTTGGCGGTTGGCGGTTGGCGGTTGGCGGTTGGCGGTTGGCGGTTGGCGGTTGGCGGTTGGCGGTTGGCGGTTGGCGGTTGGCGGTTGGCGGTTGGCGGTTGGTGGTTGGCGGTTGGCGGTTGGTGGTTGGTGGTCGGTGCTCGTTGGTTGGTTGTTGGTGGTTGGTGGTTGGTGGTTGGTGGTTGGTGGTTGGTGGTTGGTGGTTGGCGGTTGGCGGTTGGCGGTTGGCGGTTGGCGGTTGGCGGTTGGCGGTTGGCGGTTGGCGGTTGGCGGTTGGCGGTTGGCGGTTGGCGGTTGGCGGTTGGCGGTTGGCGGTTGGCGGTTGGCGGTTGGCGGTTGGCGGTTGGCGGTTGGCGGTTGGCGGTTGGCGGTTGGCGGTTGGCGGTTGGCGGTTGGCGGTTGGCGGTTGGCGGTTGGCGGTTGGCGGTTGGCGGTTGGCGGTTGGCGGTTGGCGGTTGGTGGTTGGCGGTTGGCGGTTGGTGGTTGGTGGTCGGTGCTCGTTGGTTGGTGGTTTGTGGTTGGTGGTTGGTGGTTGGTGGTTGGTGGTTGGTGGTTGGTGGTTGGTGGTTGGTGGTTGGTGGTTGGTGGTTGGTGGTTGGTGGTTGGTGGTTGGTGGTTGGTGGTTGGTGGTTGGTGGTTGGTGGTTGGTGGTTGGTGGTTGGTGGTTGGTGGTTGGTGGTTGGTGGTTGGTGGTTGGTGGTTGGTGGTTGGTGGTTGGTGGTTGGTGGTTGGTGGTTGGTGGTTGGTGGTTGGTGGTTGGTGGTTGGTGGTTGGTGGTTGGTGGTTGGTGGTTGGTGGTTGGTGGTTGGTGGTTGGTGGTTGGTGGTTGGTGGTTGGTGGTTGGTGGTTGGTGGTTGGTGGTTGGTGGTTGGTGGTTGGTGGTTGGTGGTTGGTGGTTGGTGGTTGGTGGTTGGTGGTTGGTGGTTGGTGGTTGGTGGTTGGTGGTTGGTGGTTGGTGGTTGGTGGTTGGTGGTTGGTGGTTGGTGGTTGGTGGTTGGTGGTTGGTGGTTGGTGGTTGGTGGTTGGTGGTTGGTGGTTGGTGGTTGGTGGTTGGTGGTTGGTGGTTGGTGGTGGGTGGTTGGTGGTTGGTGGTCGGTGGTCGGTGGTCGGTGGTCGTTGGTTGGTGGTTGGTGGTTGGTGGTTGGCGGTTGGCGGTTGGCGGTTGGCGGTTGGCGGTTGGTGGTAGGTGGTTGGTGGTTGGTGGCTGGTGGTTGGTGGTTGGTGGTTGGTGGTTGGTGGTTGGTGGTTGGTGGTAGGTGGTTTGTGGTTGGTGGTTGCTGGTTGGTGGTTGGTGGTTGGTGGTAGGTGGTTGGTGGTTGGTGGTTGGTGGTTGGTGGTTGGTGGTTGGTGGTTGGTGGTTGGTGGTTGGTGGTTGGTGGTTGGTGGTTGGTGGTTGGTGGTTGGTGGTTGGTGGTTGGTGGTTGGTGGTTGGTGGTTGGTGGTTGGTGGTTGGTGGTTGGTGGTTGGTGGTTGGTGGTTGGTGGTTGGTGGTTGGTGGTTGGTGGTTGGTGGTTGGTGGTTGGTGGTTGGTGGTTGGTGGTTGGTGGTTGGTGGTTGGTGGTTGGTGGTTGGTGGTGGGTGGTTGGTGGTTGGTGGTCGGTGGTCGGTGGTCGGTGGTCGTTGGTTGGTGGTTGGTGGTTGGTGGTTGGCGGTTGGCGGTTGGCGGTTGGCGGTTGGCGGTTGGTGGTAGGTGGTTGGTGGTTGGTGGCTGGTGGTTGGTGGTTGGTGGTTGGTGGTTGGTGGTTGGTGGTTGGTGGTAGGTGGTTGGTGGTTGGTGGTTGGTGGTTGGTGGTTGGTGGTTGGTGGTTGGTGGTTGGTGGCTGGTGGTTGGTGGTTGGTGGTTGCTGGTTGGTGGTTGGTGGTTGGTGGTTGGTGGTTGGTGGTTGGTGGTTGGTGGTTGGTGGTTGGTGGTTGGTGGTTGGTGGTTGGTGGTTGGTGGTTGGTGGTTGGTGGTTGGTGGTTGGTGGTTGGTGGTTGGTGGTTGGTGGTTGGTGGTTGGTGGTTGGTGGTTGGAGGTTGGTGGTTGGTGGTTGGTGGTTGGTGGTTGGTGGTTGGTGGCTGGTGGTTGGTGGTTGGTGGTTGGTGGTTGGTGGTTGGTGGTTGGCGGTTGGCGGTTGGCGGTTGGCGGTTGGCGGTTGGCGGTTGGCGGTTGGCGGTTGGCGGTTGGCGGTTGGCGGTTGGCGGTTGGCGGTTGGCGGTTGGCGGTTGGCGGTTGGCGGTTGGTGGTTGGTGGTTGGTGGTTGGTGGTTGGTGGTTGGTGGTGGGTGGTTGGTGGTCGGTGGTCGGTGGTTGTTGGTTGGTGGTTGGTGGTTGGTGGTTGGTGGTTGGTGGTTGGTGGTTGGTGGTTGGTGGTTGGTGGTTGGTGGTTGGTGGTTGGTGGTTGGTGGTTGGTGGTTGGTGGTTGGCGGTTGGCGGTTGGTGGTTGGTGGTTGGTGGTTGGTGGTTGGTGGTTGGTGGTTGGTGGTTGGTGGTTGGTGGTTGGTGGTTGGTGGTTGGTGGTGGTGGTTGGTGGTTGGTGGTTGGTGGTTGGTGGTTGGTGGTTGGTGGTTGGTGGTTGGTGGTTGGTGGTTGGTGGTTGGTGGTTGGTGGTTGGTGGTTGGTGGTTGGTGGTTGGTGGTTGGTGGTTGGTGGTTGGTGGTTGGTGGTTGGTGGTTGGTGGTGGGTGGTTGGTGGTTGGTGGTTGGTGGTCGGTGGTCGGTGGTCGGTGGTCGTTGGTTGGTGGTTGGTGGTTGGTGGTTGGTGGTTGGCGGTTGGCGGTTGGCGGTTGGCGGTTGGTGGTAGGTGGTTGGTGGTTGGTGGTTGGTGGTTGGTGGTTGGTGGTTGGTGGTTGGTGGTTGGTGGTTTGTGGTTGGTGGTTGGTGGTTGGTGGTTGCTGGTTGCTGGTTGGTGGTTGGTGGTTGGTGGTTGGTGGTTGGTGGTTGGTGGTTGCTGGTTGCTGGTTGCTGGTTGGTGGTTGGTGGTTGGTGGTAGGTGGTTGGTGGTTGGTGGTTGGTGGTTGGTGGTTGGTGGTTGGTGGTTGGTGGTTGGTGGTTGGTGGTTGGTGGTTGGTGGTTGGTGGTTGGTGGTTGGTGGTTGGCGGTTGGCGGTTGGCGGTTGGCGGTTGGCGGTTGGCGGTTGGCGGTTGGCGGTTGGCGGTTGGCGGTTGGCGGTTGGCGGTTGGCGGTTGGCGGTTGGCGGTTGGCGGTTGGCGGTTGGCGGTTGGCGGTTGGCGGTTGGCGGTTGGCGGTTGGCGGTTGGCGGTTGGCGGTTGGCGGTTGGCGGTTGGCGGTTGGCGGTTGGCGGTTGGCGGTTGGCGGTTGGCGGTTGGCGGTTGGCGGTTGGCGGTTGGCGGTTGGCGGTTGGCGGTTGGCGGTTGGCGGTTGGCGGTTGGCGGTTGGCGGTTGGCGGTTGGCGGTTGGCGGTTGGCGGTTGGCGGTTGGCGGTTGGCGGTTGGCGGTTGGCGGTTGGCGGTTGGCGGTTGGCGGTTGGCGGTTGGCGGTTGGCGGTTGGCGGTTGGCGGTTGGCGGTTGGCGGTTGGCGGTTGGCGGTTGGCGGTTGGCGGTTGGCGGTTGGCGGTTGGCGGTTGGCGGTTGGCGGTTGGCGGTTGGCGGTTGGCGGTTGGTGGTCGGCGGTCGTTGGTTTGTGGTTGGTGGTTGGTGGTTGGTGGTTGGTGGTTGGTGGTTGGTGGTTGGTGGTTGGTGGTTGGTGGTTGGTGGTTGGTGGTTGGTGGTTGGTGGTTGGTGGTTGGTGGTTGGTGGTTGGTGGTTGGTGGTTGGTGGTTGGTGGTTGGTGGTTGGTGGTTGGTGGTTGGTGGTTGGTGGTTGGTGGTTGGTGGTTGGTGGTTGGTGGTTGGTGGTTGGTGGTTGGTGGTTGGTGCTTGGTGGTTGGTGGTTGGTGGTTGGTGGTTGGTGGTTGGTGGTTGGTGGTTGGTGGTTGGTGGTTGGTGGTTGGTGGTTGGTGGTTGGTGGTGGGTGGTGGGTGGTTGGTGGTCGGTGGTCGGTGGTCGGTGGTCGTTGGTTGGTGGTTGGTGGTTGGTGGTTGGCGGTTGGCGGTTGGCGGTTGGCGGTTGGCGGTTTCTGGTAGGTGGTTGGTGGTTGGTGGCTGGTGGTTGGTGGTTGGTGGTTGGTGGTTGGTGGTTGGTGGTTGGTGGTTGGTGGTTGGTGGCTGGTGGTTGGTGGTTGGTGGTTGCTGGTTGCTGGTTGGTGGTTGGTGGTAGGTGGTTGGTGGTTGGTGGTTGGTGGCTGGTGGTTGGTGGTTGGTGGTTGCTGGTTGCTGGTTGGTGGTTGGTGGTAGGTGGTTGGTGGTTGGTGGTTGGTGGTTGGTGGTTGGTGGTTGGTGGTTGGTGGTTGGTGGTTGGTGGTTGGTGGTTGGTGGTTGGTGGTTGGTGTTTGGTGGTTGGTGGTTGGTGGTTGGTGGTTGGTGGTTGGTGGTTGGTGGTTGGTGGTTGGTGGTTGGTGGTTGGTGGTTGGTGGTTGGTGGTTGGTGGTTGGTGGTTGGTGGTTGGTGGTTGGTGGTTGGTGGTTGGTGGTTGGTGGTTGGTGGTCGGTGGTCGTTGGTTTGTGGTTGGTGGTTGGTGGTTGGTGGTTGGTGGTTGGTGGTTGGTGGTTGGTGGTTGGTGGTTGGTGGTTGGTGGTTGGTGGTTGGTGGTTGGTGGTTGGTGGTTGGTGGTTGGTGGTTGGTGGTTGGTGGTTGGTGGTTGGTGGTTGGTGGTTGGTGGTTGGTGGTTGGTGGTTGGTGGTTGGTGGTTGGTGGTTGGTGGTTGGTGGTTGGTGGTTGGTGGTTGGTGGTTGGTGGTTGGTGGTTGGTGGTTGGTGGTTGGTGGTTGGTGGTTGGTGGTTGGTGGTTGGTGGTTGGTGGTTGGTGGTTGGTGGTTGGTGGTTGGTGGTTGGTGGTTGGTGGTTGGTGGTGGGTGGTGGGTGGTTGGTGGTTGGTGGTCGGTGGTCGGTGGTCGGTGGTCGTTGGTTGGTGGTTGGTGGTTGGTGGTTGGCGGTTGGCGGTTGGCGGTTGGCGGTTGGCGGTTGGTGGTAGGTGGTTGGTGGTTGGTGGCTGGTGGTTGGTGGTTGGTGGTTGGTGGTTGGTGGTTGGTGGTTGGTGGTAGGTGGTTTGTGGTTGGTGGTTGGTGGTTGGTGGTTGGTGGTTGGTGGTTGGTGGTTGGTGGCTGGTGGTTGGTGGTTGGTGGTTGCTGGTTGCTGGTTGGTGGTTGGTGGTAGGTGGTTGGTGGTTGGTGGTTGGTGGTTGGTGGTTGGTGGTTGGTGGTTGGTGGTTGGTGGTTGGTGGTTGGTGGTTGGTGGTTGGTGGTTGGTGGTTGGTGGTTGGTGGTTGGTGGTTGGTGGTTGGTGGTTGGTGGTTGGTGGTTGGTGGTTGGTGGTTGGTGGTTGGTGGTTGGTGGTTGGTGGTTGGTGGTTGGTGGTTGGTGTTTGGTGGTTGGTGGTTGGTGGTTGGTGGTTGGTGGTTGGTGGTTGGTGGTTGGTGGTTGGTGGTTGGTGGTTGGTGGTTGGTGGTTGGTGGTTGGTGGTTGGTGGTTGGTGGTTGGTGGTTGGTGGTTGGTGGTTGGTGGTTGGTGGTTGGTGGTTGGTGGTTGGTGGTTGGTGGTTGGTGGTTGGTGGTTGGTGGTTGGTGGTTGGTGGTTGGTGGTTGGTGGTTGGTGGTTGGTGGTTGGTGGTTGGTGGTTGGTGGTTGGTGGTTGGTGGTTGGTGGTTGGTGGTTGGTGGTTGGTGGTTGGTGGTTGGTGGTTGGTGTTTGGTGGTTGGTGGTTGGTGGTTGGTGGTTGGTGGTTGGTGGTTGGTGGTTGGTGGTTGGTGGTTGGTGGTTGGTGGTTGGTGGTTGGTGGTTGGTGGTTGGTGGTTGGTGGTTGGTGGTTGGTGGATGGTGGTTGGTGGTTGGTGATTGGTGGTTGATGGTTGGTGGTTGGTGGTTGGAGGTTGGTGGTTGGTGGTTGGTGGTTGGTGGTTGGTGGTTGGTGGCTGGTGGTTGGTGGTTGGTGGTTGGTGGTTGGTGGTTGGTGGTTGGCGGTTGGCGGTTGGCGGTTGGCGGTTGGCGGTTGGCGGTTGGCGGTTGGCGGTTGGCGGTTGGCGGTTGGCGGTTGGCGGTTGGCGGTTGGCGGTTGGCGGTTGGCGGTTGGCGGTTGGCGGTTGGCGGTTGGCGGTTGGCGGTTGGCGGTTGGCGGTTGGCGGTTGGCGGTTGGCGGTTGGCGGTTGGCGGTTGGCGGTTGGTGGTTGGCGGTTGGTAGTTGGTGGTTGGTGGTTGGTGGTTGGTGGTTGGTGGTGGGTGGTTGGTGGTCGGTGGTCGGTGGTTGTTGGTTGGTGGTTGGTGGTTGGTGGTTGGTGGTTGGTGGTTGGTGGTTGGTGGTTGGTGGTTGGTGGTTGGTGGTTGGTGGTTGGTGGTTGGTGGTTGGTGGTTGGTGGTTGGTGGTTGGTGGTTGGTGGTTGGTGGTTGGTGGTTGGTGGTTGGTGGTTGGTGGTTGGTGGTTGGTGGTTGGTGGTTGGTGGTTGGTGGTTGGTGGTTGGTGGTTGGTGGTTGGTGGTGGTGGTTGGTGGTTGGTGGTTGGTGGTTGGTGGTTGGTGGTTGGTGGTTGGTGGTTGGTGGTTGGTGGTTGGTGGTTGGTGGTTGGTGGTTGGTTTTTGGTGGTTGGTGGTTGGTGGTTGGTGGTTGGTGGTTGGTGGTTGGTGGTTGGTGGTTGGTGGTTGGTGGTTGGTGGTTGGCGGTTGGCGGTTGGCGGTTGGCGGTTGGCGGTTGGCGGTTGGCGGTTGGTGGTCGGTGGTCGTTGGTTTGTGGTTGGTGGTTGGTGGTTGGTGGTTGGTGGTTGGTGGTTGGTGGTTGGTGGTTGGTGGTTGGTGGTTGGTGGTTGGTGGTTGGTGGTTGGTGGTTGGTGGTTGGTGGTTGGTGGTTGGTGGTTGGTGGTTGGTGGTTGGTGGTTGGTGGTTGGTGGTTGGTGGTTGGTGGTTGGTGGTTGGTGGTTGGTGGTTGGTGGTTGGTGGTTGGTGGTTGGTGGTTGGTGGTTGGTGGTTGGTGGTTGGTGGTTGGTGGTTGGTGGTTGGTGGTTGGTGGTGGGTGGTGGGTGGTTGGTGGTTGGTGGTCGGTGGTCGGTGGTCGGTGGTCGTTGGTTGGTGGTTGGTGGTTGGTGGTTGGCGGTTGGCGGTTGGCGGTTGGCGGTTGGCGGTTGGTGGTAGGTGGTTGGTGGTTGGTGGCTGGTGGTTGGTGGTTGGTGGTTGGTGGTTGGTGGTTGGTGGTTGGTGGTTGGTGGTTGGTGGTTGGTGGTTGGTGGTTGGTGGTTGGTGGTTGGTGGTTGGTGGTTGGTGGTTGGTGGTTGGTGGTAGGTGGTTTGTGGTTGGTGGTTGGTGGTTGGTGGTTGGTGGTTGGTGGTTGGTGGTTGGTGGCTGGTGGTTGGTGGTTGGTGGTTGCTGGTTGCTGGTTGGTGGTTGGTGGTAGGTGGTTGGTGGTTGGTGGTTGGTGGTTGGTGGTTGGTGGTTGGTGGTTGGTGGTTGGTGGTTGGTGGTTGGTGGTTGGTGGTTGGTGGTTGGTGGTTGGTGGTTGGTGGTTGGTGGTTGGTGGTTGGTGGTTGGTGGTTGGTGGTTGGTGGTTGGTGGTTGGTGGTTGGTGGTTGGTGGTTGGTGGTTGGTGTTTGGTGGTTGGTGGTTGGTGGTTGGTGGTTGGTGGTTGGTGGTTGGTGGTTGGTGGTTGGTGGTTGGTGGTTGGTGGTTGGTGGTTGGTGGTTGGTGGTTGGTGGTTGGTGGTTGGTGGTTGGTGGTTGGTGGTTGGTGGTTGGTGGTTGGTGGTTGGTGGTTGGTGGTTGGTGGTTGGTGGTTGGTGGTTGGTGGTTGGTGGTTGGTGGTTGGTGGTTGGTGGTTGGTGGTTGGTGGTTGGTGGTTGGTGGTTGGTGGTTGGTGGTTGGTGTTTGGTGGTTGGTGGTTGGTGGTTGGTGGTTGGTGGTTGGTGGTTGGTGGTTGGTGGTTGGTGGTTGGTGGTTGGTGGTTGGTGGTTGGTGGTTGGTGGTTGGTGGTTGGTGGTTGGTGGTTGGTGGATGGTGGTTGGTGGTTGGTGATTGGTGGTTGATGGTTGGTGGTTGGTGGTTGGAGGTTGGTGGTTGGTGGTTGGTGGTTGGTGGTTGGTGGTTGGTGGCTGGTGGTTGGTGGTTGGTGGTTGGTGGTTGGTGGTTGGTGGTTGGCGGTTGGCGGTTGGCGGTTGGCGGTTGGCGGTTGGCGGTTGGCGGTTGGCGGTTGGCGGTTGGCGGTTGGCGGTTGGCGGTTGGCGGTTGGCGGTTGGCGGTTGGCGGTTGGCGGTTGGCGGTTGGCGGTTGGCGGTTGGCGGTTGGCGGTTGGCGGTTGGCGGTTGGCGGTTGGCGGTTGGCGGTTGGTGGTTGGCGGTTGGTGGTTGGTGGTTGGTGGTTGGTGGTTGGTGGTTGGTGGTGGGTGGTTGGTGGTCGGTGGTCGGTGGTTGTTGGTTGGTGGTTGGTGGTTGGTGGTTGGTGGTTGGTGGTTGGTGGTTGGTGGTTGGTGGTTGGTGGTTGGTGGTTGGTGGTTGGTGGTTGGTGGTTGGTGGTTGGTGGTTGGTGGTTGGTGGTTGGTGGTTGGTGGTTGGTGGTGGGTGGTGGGTGGTTGGTGGTTGGTGGTCGGTGGTCGGTGGTCGGTGGTCGTTGGTTGGTGGTTGGTGGTTGGTGGTTGGCGGTTGGCGGTTGGCGGTTGGCGGTTGGCGGTTGGTGGTAGGTGGTTGGTGGTTGGTGGCTGGTGGTTGGTGGTTGGTGGTTGGTGGTTGGTGGTTGGTGGTTGGTGGTAGGTGGTTTGTGGTTGGTGGTTGGTGGTTGGTGGTTGGTGGTTGGTGGTTGGTGGTTGGTGGCTGGTGGTTGGTGGTTGGTGGTTGCTGGTTGCTGGTTGGTGGTTGGTGGTAGGTGGTTGGTGGTTGGTGGTTGGTGGTTGGTGGTTGGTGGTTGGTGGTTGGTGGTTGGTGGTTGGTGGTTGGTGGTTGGTGGTTGGTGGTTGGTGGTTGGTGGTTGGTGGTTGGTGGTTGGTGGTTGGTGGTTGGTGGTTGGTGGTTGGTGGTTGGTGGTTGGTGGTTGGTGGTTGGTGGTTGGTGGTTGGTGGTTGGTGTTTGGTGGTTGGTGGTTGGTGGTTGGTGGTTGGTGGTTGGTGGTTGGTGGTTGGTGGTTGGTGGTTGGTGGTTGGTGGTTGGTGGTTGGTGGTTGGTGGTTGGTGGTTGGTGGTTGGTGGTTGGTGGTTGGTGGTTGGTGGTTGGTGGTTGGTGGTTGGTGGTTGGTGGTTGGTGGTTGGTGGTTGGTGGTTGGTGGTTGGTGGTTGGTGGTTGGTGGTTGGTGGTTGGTGGTTGGTGGTTGGTGGTTGGTGGTTGGTGGTTGGTGGTTGGTGGTTGGTGTTTGGTGGTTGGTGGTTGGTGGTTGGTGGTTGGTGGTTGGTGGTTGGTGGTTGGTGGTTGGTGGTTGGTGGTTGGTGGTTGGTGGTTGGTGGTTGGTGGTTGGTGGTTGGTGGATGGTGGTTGGTGGTTGGTGATTGGTGGTTGATGGTTGGTGGTTGGTGGTTGGAGGTTGGTGGTTGGTGGTTGGTGGTTGGTGGTTGGTGGTTGGTGGCTGGTGGTTGGTGGTTGGTGGTTGGTGGTTGGTGGTTGGTGGTTGGCGGTTGGCGGTTGGCGGTTGGCGGTTGGCGGTTGGCGGTTGGCGGTTGGCGGTTGGCGGTTGGCGGTTGGCGGTTGGCGGTTGGCGGTTGGCGGTTGGCGGTTGGCGGTTGGCGGTTGGCGGTTGGCGGTTGGCGGTTGGCGGTTGGCGGTTGGCGGTTGGCGGTTGGCGGTTGGCGGTTGGTGGTTGGCGGTTGGTGGTTGGTGGTTGGTGGTTGGTGGTTGGTGGTTGGTGGTGGGTGGTTGGTGGTCGGTGGTCGGTGGTTGTTGGTTGGTGGTTGGTGGTTGGTGGTTGGTGGTTGGTGGTTGGTGGTTGGTGGTTGGTGGTTGGTGGTTGGTGGTTGGTGGTTGGTGGTTGGTGGTTGGTGGTTGGTGGTTGGTGGTTGGTGGTTGGTGGTTGGTGGTTGGTGGTTGGTGGTTGGTGGTTGGTGGTTGGTGGTTGGTGGTTGGTGGTTGGTGGTTGGTGGTTGGTGGTTGGTGGTTGGTGGTTGGTGGTTGGTGGTTGGTGGTGGTGGTTGGTGGTTGGTGGTTGGTGGTTGGTGGTTGGTGGTTGGTGGTTGGTGGTTGGTGGTTGGTGGTTGGTGGTTGGTGGTTGGTGGTTGGTGGTTGGTGGTTGGTTTTTGGTGGTTGGTGGTTGGTGGTTGGTGGTTGGTGGTTGGTGGTTGGTGGTTGGTGGTTGGTGGTTGGTGGTTGGTGGTTGGCGGTTGGCGGTTGGCGGTTGGCGGTTGGCGGTTGGCGGTTGGCGGTTGGCGGTTGGCGGTTGGCGGTTGGTGGTCGGTGGTCGTTGGTTTGTGGTTGGTGGTTGGTGGTTGGTGGTTGGTGGTTGGTGGTTGGTGGTTGGTGGTTGGTGGTTGGTGGTTGGTGGTTGGTGGTTGGTGGTTGGTGGTTGGTGGTTGGTGGTTGGTGGTTGGTGGTTGGTGGTTGGTGGTTGGTGGTTGGTGGTTGGTGGTTGGTGGTTGGTGGTTGGTGGTTGGTGGTTGGTGGTTGGTGGTTGGTGGTTGGTGGTTGGTGGTTGGTGGTTGGTGGTTGGTGGTTGGTGGTGGGTGGTGGGTGGTTGGTGGTTGGTGGTCGGTGGTCGGTGGTCGGTGGTCGTTGGTTGGTGGTTGGTGGTTGGTGGTTGGCGGTTGGCGGTTGGCGGTTGGCGGTTGGCGGTTGGTGGTAGGTGGTTGGTGGTTGGTGGCTGGTGGTTGGTGGTTGGTGGTTGGTGGTTGGTGGTTGGTGGTTGGTGGTAGGTGGTTTGTGGTTGGTGGTTGGTGGTTGGTGGTTGGTGGTTGGTGGTTGGTGGTTGGTGGCTGGTGGTTGGTGGTTGGTGGTTGCTGGTTGCTGGTTGGTGGTTGGTGGTAGGTGGTTGGTGGTTGGTGGTTGGTGGTTGGTGGTTGGTGGTTGGTGGTTGGTGGTTGGTGGTTGGTGGTTGGTGGTTGGTGGTTGGTGGTTGGTGGTTGGTGGTTGGTGGTTGGTGGTTGGTGGTTGGTGGTTGGTGGTTGGTGGTTGGTGGTTGGTGGTTGGTGGTTGGTGGTTGGTGGTTGGTGGTTGGTGGTGGTGGTTGGTTGTTGGTGGTTGGTGGTTGGTGGTTGGTGGTTGGTGGTTGGTGGTTGGTGGTTGGTGGTAGGTGGTTGGTGGTTGGTGGCTGGTGGTTGGTGGTTGGTGGTTGGTGGTTGGTGGTTGGTGGTTGGTGGTAGGTGGTTTGTGGTTGGTGGTTGGTGGTTGGTGGTTGGTGGTTGGTGGTTGGTGGTTGGTGGTTGGTGGTGGTGGTTGGTGGTTGGTGGTTGGTGGTTGGTGGTTGGTGGTTGGTGGTTGGTGGTTGGTGGTTGGTGGTTGGTGGTTGGTGGTTGGTGGTTGGTTTTTGGTGGTTGGTGGTTGGTGGTTGGTGGTTGGTGGTTGGTGGTTGGTGGTTGGTGGTTGGTGGTTGGTGGTTGGTGGTTGGTGGTAGGTGGTTGGTGGTTGGTGGCTGGTGGTTGGTGGTTGGTGGTTGGTGGTTGGTGGTTGGTGGTTGGTGGTAGGTGGTTTGTGGTTGGTGGTTGGTGGTTGGTGGTTGGTGGTTGGTGGTTGGTGGCTGGTGGTTGGTGGTTGGTGGTTGCTGGTTGCTGGTTGGTGGTTGGTGGTTGGTGGTAGGTGGTTGGTGGTTGGTGGTTGGTGGTTGGTGGTTGGTGGTTGGTGGTTGGTGGTTGGTGGTTGGTGGTTGGTGGTTGGTGGTTGGTGGTTGGTGGTTGGTGGTTGGTGGTTGGTGGTTGGTGGTTGGTGGTTGGTGGTTGGTGGTTGGTGGTTGGTGGTTGGTGGTTGGTGGTTGGTGGTTGGTGGTTGGTGGTTGGTGGTTGGTGGTTGGTGGTTGGTGGTTGGTGGTTGGTGGTTGGTGTTTGGTGGTTGGTGGTTGGTGGTTGGTGGTTGGTGGTTGGTGGTTGGTGGTTGGTGGTTGGTGGTTGGTGGTTGGTGGTTGGTGGTTGGTGGTTGGTGGTTGGTGGTTGGTGGTTGGTGGTTGGTGGTTGGTGGTTGGTGGTTGGTGGTTGGTGGTTGGTGGTTGGTGGTTGGTGTTTGGTGGTTGGTGGTTGGTGGTTGGTGGTTGGTGGTTGGTGGTTGGTGGTTGGTGGTTGGTGGTTGGTGGTTGGTGGTTGGTGGTTGGTGGTTGGTGGTTGGTGGTTGGTGGTTGGTGGATGGTGGTTGGTGGTTGGTGATTGGTGGTTGATGGTTGGTGGTTGGTGGTTGGAGGTTGGTGGTTGGTGGTTGGTGGTTGGTGGTTGGTGGTTGGTGGCTGGTGGTTGGTGGTTGGTGGTTGGTGGTTGGTGGTTGGTGGTTGGCGGTTGGCGGTTGGCGGTTGGCGGTTGGCGGTTGGCGGTTGGCGGTTGGCGGTTGGCGGTTGGCGGTTGGCGGTTGGCGGTTGGCGGTTGGCGGTTGGCGGTTGGCGGTTGGCGGTTGGCGGTTGGCGGTTGGCGGTTGGCGGTTGGCGGTTGGCGGTTGGAGGTTGGCGGTTAGCGGTTGGCGGTTGGCGGTTGGCGGTTGGCGGTTGGCGGTTGGCGGTTGGTGGTTGGCGGTTGGTGGTTGGTGGTTGGTGGTTGGTGGTTGGTGGTTGGTGGTGGGTGGTTGGTGGTCGGTGGTCGGTGGTTGTTGGTTGGTGGTTGGTGGTTGGTGGTTGGTGGTTGGTGGTTGGTGGTTGGTGGTTGGTGGTTGGTGGTTGGTGGTTGGTGGTTGGTGGTTGGTGGTTGGTGGTTGGTGGTTGGTGGTTGGTGGTTGGTGGTTGGTGGTTGGTGGTTGGTGGTTGGTGGTTGGTGGTTGGTGGTTGGTGGTTGGTGGTTGGTGGTTGGTGGTTGGTGGTTGGTGGTTGGTGGTTGGTGGTTGGTGGTTGGTGGTTGGTGGTTGGTGGTTGGTGGTTGGTGGTTGGTGGTGGTGGTTGGTGGTTGGTGGTTGGTGGTTGGTGGTTGGTGGTTGGTGGTTGGTGGTTGGTGGTTGGTGGTTGGTGGTTGGTGGTTGATGGTTGGTGGTTGGTGGTTGGTGGTTGGTGGTTGGTGGTTGGTGGTTGGTGGTTGGTGGTTGGTGGTTGGTGGTTGGTGGTTGGTGGTTGGTGGTTGGTGGTTGGTGGTTGGTGGTTGGTGGTGGGTGGTTGGTGGTTGGTGGTTGGTGGTCGGTGGTCGGTGGTCGGTGGTCGTTGGTTGGTGGTTGGTGGTTGGTGGTTGGTGGTTGGTGGTTGGCGGTTGGCGGTTGGCGGTTGGCGGTTGGTGGTAGGTGGTTGGTGGTTGGTGGCTGGTGGTTGGTGGTTGGTGGTTGGTGGTTGGTGGTTGGTGGCTGGTGGTTGGTGGTTGGTGGTTGCTGGTTGCTGGTTGGTGGTTGGTGGTTGGTGGTTGGTGGTAGGTGGTTGGTGGTTGGTGGTTGGTGGTTGGTGGTTGGTGGTTGGTGGTTGGTGGTTGGTGGTTGGTGGTTGGTGGTTGGTGGTTGGTGGTTGGTGGTTGGTGGTTGGTGGTTGGTGGTTGGTGGTTGGTGGTTGGTGGTTGGTGGTTGGTGGTTGGTGGTTGGTGGTTGGTGGTTGGTGGTTGGTGGTTGGTGGTTGGTGGTTGGTGGTTGGTGGTTGGTGGTTGGTGGTTGGTGGTTGGTGGTTGGTGGTTGGTGGTTGGTGGTTGGTGGTTGGTGGTTGGTGGTTGGTGGTTGGTGGTTGGTGGTTGGTGGTTGGTGGTTGGTGGTTGGTGATTGGTGGTTGATGGTTGGTGGTTGGTGGTTGGAGGTTGGTGGTTGGTGGTTGGTGGTTGGTGGTTGGTGGTTGGTGGTTGGTGGCTGGTGGTTGGTGGTTGGTGGTTGGTGGTTGGTGGTTGGTGGTTGGTGGTTGGTGGATGGTGGTTGGTGGTAGTTGGTTGGTGGTTGGTGGTTGGTGGTTGGTGGTTGGTGGTTGGTGGTTGGTGGTTGGTGGATGGTGGTTGGTGGTTGGTGGTTGGTGGTTGGCGGTTGGCGGTTGGCGGTTGGTGGTTGGCGGTTGGTGGTTGGCGGTTGGCGGTTGGCGGTTGGTGGTTGGTGGTTTGTGGTTGGTGGTTGGTGGTTGATTGTTGGTGGTTGGTGGTTGGTGGTTGGTGGTTGGTGATTGGTGGTTGGTGGTTGGAGGTTGGTGGTTGGTGGTTGGTGGTTGGTGGTTGGTGGTTGGTGGTTGGCGGTTGGTGGTTGGCGGTTGGCGGTTGGTGGTTGGCGGTTGGCGGTTGGCGGTTGGCGGTTGGCGGTTGGCGGTTGGCGGTTGGCGGTTGGCGGTTGGCGGTTGGCGGTTGGCGGTTGGCGGTTGGCGGTTGGCGGTTGGCGGTTGGCGGTTGGCGGTTGGCGGTTGGCGGTTGGCGGTTGGCGGTTGGCGGTTGGCGGTTGGCGGTTGGCGGTTGGCGGTTGGCGGTTGGCGGTTGGTGGTAGGTGGTTGGTGGTTGGTGGCTGGTGGTTGGTGGTTGGTGGTTGGTGGTTGGTGGTTGGTGGTTGGTGGTAGGTGGTTTGTGGTTGGTGGTTGGTGGTTGGTGGTTGGTGGTTGGTGGTTGGTGGTTGGTGGTTGGTGGTTGGTGGTTGGTGGTTTGTGGTTGGTGGTGGGTGGTTGGTGGTTGGTGGTCGGTGGTCGGTGGTCGGTGGTCGTTGGTTGGTGGTTGGTGGTTGGTGGTTGGCGGTTGGCGGTTGGCGGTTGGCGGTTGGCGGTTGGTGGTAGGTGGTTGGTGGTTGGTGGCTGGTGGTTGGTGGTTGGTGGTTGGTGGTTGGTGGTTGGTGGTAGGTGGTTTGTGGTTGGTGGTTGGTGGTTGGTGGTTGGTGGTTGGTGGTTGGTGGTTGGTGTCTGGTGGTTGGTGGTTGGTGGTTGCTGGTTGCTGGTTGGTGGTTGGTGGTTGGTGGTTGGCGGTTGGCGGTTGGCGGTTGGCGGTTGGCGGTTGGCGGTTGGCGGTTGGCGGTTGGCGGTTGGCGGTTGGCGGTTGGCGGTTGGCGGTTGGCGGTTGGCGGTTGGCGGTTGGCGGTTGGTGGTTGGTGGTTGGTGGTTGGTGTTTGGTGGTTGGTGGTTGGTGGTTGGTGGTTGGTGGTTGGTGTTTGGTGGTTGGTGGTTGGTGGTTGGTGGTTGGTGGTTGGTGGTTGGTGGTTGGTGGTTGATGGTTGGCGGTTGGCGGTTGGCGGTTGGCGGTTGGTGGTTGGCGGTTGGCGGTTGGCGGTTGGCGGTTGGCGGTTGGCGGTTGGCGGTTGGCGGTTGGCGGTTGGCGGTTGGCGGTTGGCGGTTGGCGGTTGGTGGTTGGTGGTTGGTGGTTGGTGTTTGGTGGTTGGTGGTTGGTGGTTGGTGGTTGGTGGTTGGTGGTTGGTGGTTGGTGGTTGGTGGTTGGTGGTTGGTGGTTGGTGGTTGGTGGTTGGTGGTTGGTGGTTGGTGGTTGGTGGTTGGTGGTTGGTGGTTGGTGGTTGGTGTTTGGTGGTTGGTGGTTGGTGGTTGGTGGTTGGTGGTTGGTGGTTGGTGGTTGGTGGTTGGTGGTTGGTGGTTGGTGGTTGGTGGTTGGTGGTTGGTGGTTGGTGGTTGGTGGTTTGTGGTTGGTGGTTGGTGGTTGGTGGTTGGTGGTTGGTGGTTGGTGGTTGGTGGTTGGTGGTTGGTGGTTGGTGGTTGGTGGTTGGTGTTTGGTGGTTGGTGGTTGGTGGTTGGTGGTTGGTGGTTGGTGGTTGGTGGTTGGTGGTTGGTGGTTGGTGGTTGGTGGTGGTGGTTGGTGGTTGGTGGTTGGTGGTTGGTGGTTGGTGGTTGGTGGTTGGTGGTTGGTGGTTGGTGGTTGGTGGTTGGTGGTTGGTGGTTGGTGGTTGGTGGTTGGTGGTTGGTGGTTGGTGGTTGGTGGTTGGTGGTTGGTGGTTGGTGGTTGGTGGTTGGTGGTTGGTGGTTGGTGGTTGGTGGTTGGTGGTTGGTGGTTGGTGGTTGGTGGTTGGTGGTTGGTGGTTGGTGGTTGGTGGTTGGTGGTTGGTGGTTGGTGGTTGGTGGTTGGTGGTTGGTGGTTGGTGGTTGGTGGTTGGTGGTTGGTGGTTGGTGGTTGGTGGTTGGTGGTTGGTGGTCGGTGGTCGGTGGTCGGTGGTCGTTGGTTGGTGGTTGGTGGTTGGTGGTTGGTGATTGGTGGTTGATGGTTGGTGGTTGGTGGTTGGTGGTTGGAGGTTGGTGGTTGGTGGTTGGTGGTTGGTGGTTGGTGGTTGGTGGCTGGTGGTTGGTGGTTGGTGGTTGGTGGTTGGTGGTTGGTGGTTGGCGGTTGGCGGTTGGCGGTTGGCGGTTGGCGGTTGGCGGTTGGCGGTTGGCGGTTGGCGGTTGGCGGTTGGCGGTTGGCGGTTGGCGGTTGGCGGTTGGCGGTTGGCGGTTGGCGGTTGGCGGTTGGCGGTTGGCGGTTGGCGGTTGGCGGTTGGCGGTTGGCGGTTGGCGGTTGGCGGTTGGCGGTTGGCGGTTGGCGGTTGGCGGTTGGCGGTTGGCGGTTGGCGGTTGGTGGTTGGCGGTTGGTGGTTGGTGGTTGGTGGTTGGTGGTTGGTGGTTGGTGGTTGGTGGTGGGTGGTTGGTGGTCGGTGGTCGGTGGTTGTTGGTTGGTGGTTGGTGGTTGGTGGTTGGTGGTTGGTGGTTGGTGGTTGGTGATTGGTGGTTGATGGTTGGTGGTTGGTGGTTGGAGGTTGGTGGTTGGTGGTTGGTGGTTGGTGGTTGGTGGTTGGTGGTTGGTGGTTGGTGGTTGGTGGTTGGTGGCTGGTGGTTGGTGGTTGTTGGTTGGTGGTTGGTGGTTGGTGGTTGGTGGTTGGTGGTTGGTGGTTGGTGGTTGGTGGTTGGTGGTTGGTGGTTGGTGGTTGGTGGTTGGTGGTGGTGGTGTTGGTGGTTAGTGGTAGTGGTTGGTGGTTGGTGGTTGGTTGTTGGCGGTTGGCGTTTGGCGGTTGGTGGTTGGTGGTTGGTGGTTGGTGGTTGGTGGTTGGTGGTTGGTGGTTGGTGGTTGGTGGTTGGTGGTGGGTGGTCGGTGGTCGGTGGTTGTTGGTTGTTGGTTGGTGGTTGGTGGTCGGTGGTTGGTGGTTGGTGGTTGGTGGTTGGTGGTTGGTGGTTGGTGGTTGGTGGTTCGTGGTTGGTGGTTGGTGGTTGGTGGTTGGTGGTTGGTGGTTGGTGGTTGGTGGTTGGTGGTTGGTGGTTGGTGGTTGGTGGTTTGTGGTTGGTGGTTGGTGGTTGGTGGTTGGTGGTTGGTGGTTGGTGGTTGGTGGCTGGTGGTTGGTGGTTGGTGGTTGGTGGTTGGTGGTTGGTGGTAGGTGGTTGGTGTTTGGTGGTTGGTGGTTGGTGGTTGGTGGTTGGTGGTTGGTGGTTGGTGGTTGGTGGTTGGTGGTTGGTGGTTGGTGGTTGGTGGTTGGTGGTTGGTGGTTGGTGGTTGGTGGTTGGTGGTTGGTGGTTGGTGGTTGGTGGTTGGTGGTTGGTGGTTGGTGGTTGGTGGTTGGTGGTTGGTGGTTGGTGGTTGGTGGTTGGTGGTTGGTGGTTGGTGGTTGGTGGTTGGTGGTTGGTGGTTGGTGGTTGGTGGTTGGTGGTTGGTGGTTGGTGGTTGGTGGTTGGTGGTTGGTGGTTGGTGGTTGGTGGTTGGTGATTGGTGGTTGATGGTTGGTGGTTGGTGGTTGGAGGTTGGTGGTTGGTGGTTGGTGGATGGTGGTTGGTGGTTGGTGGTTGGTGGTTGGCGGTTGGCGGTTGGCGGTTGGTGGTTGGCGGTTGGTGGTTGGCGGTTGGCGGTTGGTGGTTGGTGGTTTGTGGTTGGTGGTTGGTGGTTGATTGTTGGTGGTTGGTGGTTGGTGGTTGGTGGTTGGTGGTTGGTGGTTGGTGGTTGGTGGTTGGTGGTTGGAGGTTGGTGGTTGGTGGTTGGTGGTTGGTGGTTGGCGGTTGGCGGTTGGCGGTTGGCGGTTGGCGGTTGGCGGTTGGCGGTTGGCGGTTGGCGGTTGGCGGTTGGCGGTTGGCGGTTGGCGGTTGGCGGTTGGCGGTTGGCGGTTGGCGGTTGGCGGTTGGCGGTTGGCGGTTGGCGGTTGGCGGTTGGCGGTTGGCGGTTGGCGGTTGGCGGTTGGCGGTTGGCGGTTGGCGGTTGGCGGTTGGCGGTTGGCGGTTGGCGGTTGGCGGTTGGCGGTTGGCGGTTGGCGGTTGGCGGTTGGCGGTTGGCGGTTGGCGGTTGGTGGTAGGTGGTTGGTGGTTGGTGGCTGGTGGTTGGTGGTTGGTGGTTGGTGGTTGGTGGTTGGTGGTTGGTGGTTGGTGGTTGGTGGTAGGTGGTTTGTGGTTGGTGGTTGGTGGTTGGTGGTTGGTGGTTGGTGGTTGGTGGTTGGTGGTTGGTGGTTGGTGGTTGGTGGTTGGTGGTGGGTGGTTGGTGGTTGGTGGTCGGTGGTCGGTGGTCGGTGGTCGTTGGTTGGTGGTTGGTGGTTGGTGGTTGGCGGTTGGCGGTTGGCGGTTGGCGGTTGGCGGTTGGTGGTAGGTGGTTGGTGGTTGGTGGCTGGTGGTTGGTGGTTGGTGGTTGGTGGTTGGTGGTTGGTGGTTGGTGGTAGGTGGTTTGTGGTTGGTGGTTGGTGGTTGGTGGTTGGTGGTTGGTGGTTGGTGGTTGGTGGTTGGTGGCTGGTGGTTGGTGGTTGGTGGTTGGTGGTTGCTGGTTGCTGGTTGGTGGTTGGTGGTTGGTGGTAGGTGGTTGGTGGTTGGTGGTTGGTGGTTGGTGGTTGGTGGTTGGTGGTTGGTGGTTGGTGGTTGGTGGTTGGTGGTTGGTGGTTGGTGGTTGGTGGTTGGTGGTTGGTGGTTGGTGGTTGGTGGTTGGTGGTTGGTGGTTGGTGGTTGGTGGTTGGTGGTTGGTGGTTGGTGGTTGGTGGTTGGTGGTTGGTGGTTGGTGGTTGGTGGTTGGTGGTTGGTGGTTGGTGGTTGGTGGTTGGTGGTTGGTGGTTGGTGGTTGGTGTTTGGTGGTTGGTGGTTGGTGGTTGGTGGTTGGTGGTTGGTGGTTGGTGGTTGGTGGTTGGTGGTTGGTGGTTGGTGGTTGGTGGTTGGTGGTTGGTGGTTGGTGGTTGGTGGTTGGTGGTTGGTGGTTGGTGGTTGGTGGTTGGTGGTTGGTGGTTGGTGGTTGGTGGTTGGTGGTTGGTGGTTGGTGGTTGGTGGTTGGTGGTTGGTGGTTGGTGGTTGGTGGTTGGTGGTTGGTGGTTGGTGGTTGGTGTTTGGTGGTTGGTGGTTGGTGGTTGGTGGTTGGTGGTTGGTGGTTGGTGGTTGGTGGTTGGTGGTTGGTGGTTGGTGGTTGGTGGTTGGTGGTTGGTGGTTGGTGGTTGGTGGTTGGTGGTTGGTGGTTGGTGGTTGGTGGTTGGTGGTTGGTGGTTGGTGGTTGGTGGTTGGTGGTTGGTGGTTGGTGATTGGTGGTTGATGGTTGGTGGTTGGTGGTTGGTGGTTGGAGGTTGGTGGTTGGTGGTTGGTGGTTGGTGGTTGGTGGTTGGTGGCTGGTGGTTGGTGGTTGGTGGTTGGTGGTTGGTGGTTGGTGGTTGGCGGTTGGCGGTTGGCGGTTGGCGGTTGGCGGTTGGCGGTTGGCGGTTGGCGGTTGGCGGTTGGCGGTTGGCGGTTGGCGGTTGGCGGTTGGCGGTTGGCGGTTGGCGGTTGGCGGTTGGCGGTTGGCGGTTGGCGGTTGGCGGTTGGCGGTTGGCGGTTGGCGGTTGGCGGTTGGCGGTTGGCGGTTGGCGGTTGGTGGTTGGCGGTTGGTGGTTGGTGGTTGGTGGTTGGTGGTTGGTGGTTGGTGGTTGGTGGTGGGTGGTTGGTGGTCGGTGGTCGGTGGTTGTTGGTTGGTGGTTGGTGGTTGGTGGTTGGTGGTTGGTGGTTGGTGGTTGGTGGTTGGTGGTTGGTGGTTGGTGGTTGGTGGTTGGTGGTTGGTGGTTGGTGGTTGGTGGTTGGTGGTTGGTGGTTGGTGGTTGGTGGTTGGTGGTTGGTGGTTGGTGGTTGGTGGTTGGTGGTTGGTGGTTGGTGGTTGGTGGTTGGTGGTTGGTGGTTGGTGGTT
The DNA here is from genome assembly GCA_933228785.1 of Lasioglossum pauxillum. Classification (NCBI taxonomy): domain Eukaryota; kingdom Metazoa; phylum Arthropoda; class Insecta; order Hymenoptera; family Halictidae; genus Lasioglossum; species Lasioglossum pauxillum. The sequence goes on along the minus strand of OW121707.1, from coordinate 24,045,111 downwards.
GGTGGTTGGTGGTTGGTGGTTGGTGGTTGGTGGTTGGTGGTTGGTGGTTGGTGGTTGGTGGTTGGTGGTTGGTGGTTGGTGGTTGGTGGTTGGTGGTTGGTGGTTGGTGGTTGGTGGTTGGTGGTTGGTGGTTGGTGGTTGGTGGTTTGTGATTGGTGGTTGGTGTTTGGTGGTTGGTGGTTGGTGGTTGGTGGTTGGTGGTTGGTGGTTGGTGGTTGGTGGTTGGTGGTTGGTGGTTGGTGGTTGGTGGTTGGTGGTTGGTGGTTGGTGGTTGGTGGTTGGTGGTTGGTGGTTGGTGGTTGGTGGTTGGTGATTGGTGGTTGATGGTTGGTGGTTGGTGGTTGGAGGTTGGTGGTTGGTGGTTGGTGGTTGGTGGTTGGTGGTTGGTGGTTGGTGGTTGGTGGTTGGTGGTTGGTGGCTGGTGGTTGGTGGTTGTTGGTTGGTGGTTGGTGGTTGGTGGTTGGTGGTTGGTGGTTGGTGGTTGGTGGTTGGTGGTTGGTGGTGGTGGTGTTGGTGGTTAGTGGTAGTGGTTGGTGGTTGGTGGTTGGTGGTTGGTGGTTGGTTGTTGGCGGTTGGCGTTTGGCGGTTGGTGGTTGGTGGTTGGTGGTTGGTGGTTGGTGGTTGGTGGTTGGTGGTTGGTGGTTGGTGGTTGGTGGTGGGTGGTCGGTGGTCGGTGGTTGTTGGTTGTTGGTTGGTGGTTGGTGGTCGGTGGTTGGTGGTTGGTGGTTGGTGGTTGGTGGTTGGTGGTTGGTGGTTGGTGGTTCGTGGTTGGTGGTTGGTGGTTGGTGGTTGGTGGTTGGTGGTTGGTGGTTGGTGGTTGGTGGTTGGTGGTTGGTGGTTGGTGGTTGGTGGTTTGTGGTTGGTGGTTGGTGGTTGGTGGTTGGTGGTTGGTGGTTGGTGGTTGGTGGTTGGTGGCTGGTGGTTGGTGGTTGGTGGTTGCTGGTTGCTGGTTGGTGGTTGGTGGTTGGTGGTAGGTGGTTGGTGTTTGGTGGTTGGTGGTTGGTGGTTGGTGGTTGGTGGTTGGTGGTTGGTGGTTGGTGGTTGGTGGTTGGTGGTTGGTGGTTGGTGGTTGGTGGTTGGTGGTTGGTGGTTGGTGGTTGGTGGTTGGTGGTTGGTGGTTGGTGGTTGGTGGTTGGTGGTTGGTGGTTGGTGGTTGGTGGTTGGTGGTTGGTGGTTGGTGGTTGGTGGTTGGTGGTTGGTGGTTGGTGGTTGGTGATTGGTGGTTGGTGGTTGGTGGTTGGTGGTTGGTGGTTGGTGGTTGGTGGTTGGTGGTTGGTGGTTGGTGGTTGGTGGTTGGTGGTTGGTGGTTGGTGGTTGGTGGTTGGTGGTTGGTGGTTGGTGGTTGGTGGTTGGTGGTTGGTGGTTGGTGATTGGTGGTTGATGGTTGGTGGTTGGTGGTTGGAGGTTGGTGGTTGGTGGTTGGTGGTTGGTGGTTGGTGGTTGGTGGTTGGTGGCTGGTGGTTGGTGGTTGGTGGTTGGTGGTTGGTGGTTGGTGGCTGGTGGTTGGTGGTTGGTGGTTGGTGGTTGGTGGTTGGTGGTTGGTGGATGGTGGTTGGTGGTAGTTGGTTGGTGGTTGGTGGTTGGTGGTTGGTGGTTGGTGGATGGTGGTTGGTGGTTGGTGGTTGGTGGTTGGCGGTTGGCGGTTGGCGGTTGGTGGTTGGCGGTTGGTGGTTGGCGGTTGGCGGTTGGCGGTTGGTGGTTGGTGGTTTGTGGTTGGTGGTTGGTGGTTGATTGTTGGTGGTTGGTGGTTGGTGGTTGGTGGTTGGTGGTTGGTGGTTGGTGGTTGGAGGTTGGTGGTTGGTGGTTGGTGGTTGGTGGTTGGTGGTTGGTGGTTGGCGGTTGGCGGTTGGCGGTTGGCGGTTGGCGGTTGGCGGTTGGCGGTTGGCGGTTGGCGGTTGGCGGTTGGCGGTTGGCGGTTGGCGGTTGGCGGTTGGCGGTTGGCGGTTGGCGGTTGGCGGTTGGCGGTTGGCGGTTGGCGGTTGGCGGTTGGCGGTTGGCGGTTGGCGGTTGGCGGTTGGCGGTTGGCAGTTGGCGGTTGGCGGTTGGCGGTTGGCGGTTGGCGGTTGGCGGTTGGCGGTTGGCGGTTGGCGGTTGGCGGTTGGCGGTTGGCGGTTGGCGGTTGGCGGTTGGTGGTAGGTGGTTGGTGGTTGGTGGCTGGTGGTTGGTGGTTGGTGGTTGGTGGTTGGTGGTTGGTGGTTGGTGGTTGGTGGTAGGTGGTTTGTGGTTGGTGGTTGGTGGTTGGTGGTTGGTGGTTGGTGGTTGGTGGTTGGTGGTTGGTGGTTGGTGGTTGGTGGTGGGTGGTTGGTGGTTGGTGGTCGGTGGTCGGTGGTCGGTGGTCGTTGGTTGGTGGTTGGTGGTTGGTGGTTGGCGGTTGGCGGTTGGCGGTTGGCGGTTGGCGGTTGGCGGTTGGTGGTAGGTGGTTGGTGGTTGGTGGCTGGTGGTTGGTGGTTGGTGGTTGGTGGTTGGTGGTTGGTGGTTGGTGGTTGGTGGTAGGTGGTTTGTGGTTGGTGGTTGGTGGTTGGTGGTTGGTGGTTGGTGGTTGGTGGTTGGTGGTTGGTGGCTGGTGGTTGGTGGTTGGTGGTTGGTGGTTACTGGTTGCTGGTTGGTGGTTGGTGGTTGGTGGTAGGTGGTTGGTGGTTGGTGGTTGGTGGTTGGTGGTTGGTGGTTGGTGGTTGGTGGTTGGTAGGTTGGTGGTTGGTGGTTGGTGGTTGGTGGTTGGTGGTTGGTGGTTGGTGGTTGGTGGTTGGTGGTTGGTGGTTGGTGGTTGGTGGTTGGTGGTTGGTGGTTGGTGGTTGGTGGTTCGTGGTTGGTGGTTGGTGGTTGGTGGTTGGTGGTTGGTGTTTGGTGGTTGGTGGTTGGTGGTTGGTGGTTGGTGGTTGGTGGTTGGTGGTTGGTGGTTGGTGGTTGGTGGTTGGTGGTTGGTGGTTGGTGGTTGGTGGTTGGTGGTTGGTGGTTGGTGGTTGGTGGTTGGTGGTTGGTGGTTGGTGGTTGGTGGTTGGTGGTTGGTGGTTGGTGGTTGGTGGTTGGTGGTTGGTGGTTGGTGGTTGGTGGTTGGTGGTTGGTGGTTGGTGGTTGGTGTTTGGTGGTTGGTGGTTGGTGGTTGGTGGTTGGTGGTTGGTGGTTGGTGGTTGGTGGTTGGTGGTTGGTGGTTGGTGGTTGGTGGTTGGTGGTTGGTGGTTGGTGGTTGGTGGTTGGTGGTTGGTGGTTGGTGGTTGGTGGTTGGTGGTTGGTGGTTGGTGGTTGGTGGTTGGTGGTTGGTGATTGGTGGTTGATGGTTGGTGGTTGGTGGTTGGTGGTTGGAGGTTGGTGGTTGGTGGTTGGTGGTTGGTGGTTGGTGGTTGGTGGTTGGTGGTTGGTGGCTGGTGGTTGGTGGTTGGTGGTTGGTGGTTGGTGGTTGGTGGTTGGCGGTTGGCGGTTGGCGGTTGGCGGTTGGCGGTTGGCGGTTGGCGGTTGGCGGTTGGCGGTTGGCGGTTGGCGGTTGGCGGTCGGCGGTTGGCGGTTGGCGGTTGGCGGTTGGCGGTTGGCGGTTGGCGGTTGGCGGTTGGCGGTTGGCGGTTGGCGGTTGGCGGTTGGCGGTTGGCGGTTGGCGGTTGGCGGTTGGCGGTTGGCGGTTGGTGGTTGGCGGTTGGTGGTTGGTGGTTGGTGGTTGGTGGTTGGTGGTTGGTGGTTGGTGGTGGGTGGTTGGTGGTCGGTGGTCGGTGGTTGTTGGTTGGTGGTTGGTGGTTGGTGGTTGGTGGTTGGTGGTTGGTGGTTGGTGGTTGGTGGTTGGTGGTTGGTGGTTGGTGGTTGGTGGTTGGTGGTTGGTGGTTGGTGGTTGGTGGTTGGTGGTTGGTGGTTGGTGGTTGGTGGTTGGTGGTGGTGGTTGGTGGTTGGTGGTTGGTGGTTGGTGGTTGGTGGTTGGTGGTTGGTGGTTGGTGGTTGGTGGTTGGTGGTTGGTGGTGGTGGTTGGTGGTTGGTGGTTGGTGGTTGGTGGTTGGTGGTTGGTGGTTGGTGGTTGGTGGTTGGTGGTTGGTGGTTGGTGGTTGGTGGTTGGTGGTTGGTGGTTGGTGGTTGGTGGTTGGTGGTTGGTGGTTGGTGGTTGGTGGTTGGTGGTTGGTGGTTGGTGGTTGGTGGTTGGTGGTTGGTGGTTGGTGGTTGGTGGTGGGTGGTAGGTGGTTGGTGGTTGGTGGTCGGTGGTCGGTGGTCGGTGGTCGTTGGTTGGTGGTTGGTGGTTGGTGGTTGGTGGTTGGCGGTTGGCGGTTGGCGGTTGGCGGTTGGTGGTAGGTGGTTGGTGGTTGGTGGCTGGTGGTTGGTGGTTGGTGGTTGGTGGTTGGTGGTTGGTGGTTGGTGGTTGGTGGTTTGTGGTTGGTGGTTGGTGGTTGGTGGTTGGTGGTTGGTGGTTGGTGGTTGGTGGCTGGTGGTTGGTGGTTGGTGGTTGCTGGTTGCTGGTTGCTGGTTGGTGGTTGGTGGTTGGTGGTAGGTGGTTGGTGGTTGGTGGTTGGTGGTTGGTGGTTGGTGGTTGGTGGTTGGTGGTTGGTGGTTGGTGGTTGGTGGTTGGTGGTTGGTGGTTGGTGGTTGGTGGTTGGTGGTTGGTGGTTGGTGGTTGGTGGTTGGTGGTTGGTGGTTGGTGGTTGGTGGTTGGTGGTTGGTGGTTGGTGGTTGGTGGTTGGTGGTTGGTGGTTGGTGGTTGGTGGTTGGTGGTTGGTGGTTGGTGGTTGGTGGTTGGTGGTTGGTGGTAGGTGGTTGGTGGTTGGTGGCTGGTGGTTGGTGGTTGGTGGTTGGTGGTTGGTGGTTGGTGGTTGGTGGTAGGTGGTTTGTGGTTGGTGGTTGGTGGTTGGTGGTTGGTGGTTGGTGGTTGGTGGTTGGTGGTTGGTGGTTGGTGGTTGGTGGTTGGTGGTTGGTGGTGGGTGGTTGGTGGTTGGTGGTCGGTGGTCGGTGGTCGGTGGTCGTTGGTTGGTGGTTGGTGGTTGGTGGTTGGCGGTTGGCGGTTGGCGGTTGGCGGTTGGCGGTTGGTGGTAGGTGGTTGGTGGTTGGTGGCTGGTGGTTGGTGGTTGGTGGTTGGTGGTTGGTGGTTGGTGGTTGGTGGTAGGTGGTTTGTGGTTGGTGGTTGGTGGTTGGTGGTTGGTGGTTGGTGGTTGGTGGTTGGTGGCTGGTGGCTGGTGGTTGGTGGTTGGTGGTTGGTGGTTGCTGGTTGCTGGTTGGTGGTTGGTGGTTGGTGGTAGGTGGTTGGTGGTTGGTGGTTGGTGGTTGGTGGTTGGTGGTTGGTGGTTGGTGGTTGGTGGTTGGTGGTTGGTGGTTGGTGGTTGGTGGTTGGTGGTTGGTGGTTGGTGGTTGGTGGTTGGTGGTTGGTGGTTGGTGGTTGGTGTTTGGTGGTTGGTGGTTGGTGGTTGGTGGTTGGTGGTTGGTGGTTGGTGGTTGGTGGTTGGTGGTTGGTGGTTGGTGGTTGGTGTTTGGTGGTTGGTGGTTGGTGGTTGGTGGTTGGTGGTTGGTGGTTGGTGGTTGGTGGTTGGTGGTTGGTGGTTGGTGGTTGGTGGTTGGTGGTTGGTGGTTGGTGGTTGGTGGTTGGTGGTTGGTGGTTGGTGGTTGGTGGTTGGTGGTTGGTGGTTGGTGGTTGGTGGTTGGTGGTTGGTGGTTGGTGGTTGGTGGTTGGTGGTTGGTGGTTGGTGGTTGGTGGTTGGTGTTTGGTGGTTGGTGGTTGGTGGTTGGTGGTTGGTGGTTGGTGGTTGGTGGTTGGTGGTTGGTGGTTGGTGGTTGGTGGTTGGTGGTTGGTGGTTGGTGGTTGGTGGTTCGTGGTTGGTGGTTGGTGGTTGGTGGTTGGTGGTTGGTGGTTGGTGGTTGGTGGTTGGTGGTTGGTGGTTGGTGGTTTGTGGTTGGTGGTTGGTGGTTGGTGGTTGGTGGTTGGTGGTTGGTGGTTGGTGGTTGGTGGTTGGTGGCTGGTGGTTGGTGGTTGGTGGTTGCTGGTTGCTGGTTGGTGGTTGGTGGTTGGTGGTAGGTGGTTGGTGTTTGGTGGTTGGTGGTTGGTGGTTGGTGGTTGGTGGTTGGTGGTTGGTGGTTGGCGGTTGGCGGTTGGCGGTTGGCGGTTGGCGGTTGGCGGTTGGCGGTTGGCGGTTGGCGGTTGGCGGTTGGCGGTTGGCGGTTGGCGGTTGGCGGTTGGCGGTTGGCGGTTGGCGGTTGGCGGTTGGCGGTTGGCGGTTGGCGGTTGGCGGTTGGCGGTTGGCGGTTGGCGGTTGGCGGTTGGCAGTTGGCGGTTGGCGGTTGGCGGTTGGCGGTTGGCGGTTGGCGGTTGGCGGTTGGCGGTTGGCGGTTGGCGGTTGGCGGTTGGCGGTTGGCGGTTGGTGGTAGGTGGTTGGTGGTTGGTGGCTGGTGGTTGGTGGTTGGTGGTTGGTGGTTGGTGGTTGGTGGTTGGTGGTTGGTGGTAGGTGGTTTGTGGTTGGTGGTTGGTGGTTGGTGGTTGGTGGTTGGTGGTTGGTGGTTGGTGGTTGGTGGTTGGTGGTTGGTGGTTGGTGGTGGGTGGTTGGTGGTTGGTGGTCGGTGGTCGGTGGTCGGTGGTCGTTGGTTGGTGGTTGGTGGTTGGTGGTTGGCGGTTGGCGGTTGGCGGTTGGCGGTTGGCGGTTGGCGGTTGGTGGTAGGTGGTTGGTGGTTGGTGGCTGGTGGTTGGTGGTTGGTGGTTGGTGGTTGGTGGTTGGTGGTTGGTGGTTGGTGGTTGGTGGTAGGTGGTTTGTGGTTGGTGGTTGGTGGTTGGTGGTTGGTGGTTGGTGGTTGGTGGTTGGTGGTTGGTGGTTGGTGGCTGGTGGTTGGTGGTTGGTGGTTGGTGGTTGGTGGTTGGTGGTTGGTGGTTGGTGGTAGGTGGTTGGTGGTTGGTGGTTGGTGGTTGGTGGTTGGTGGTTGGTGGTTGGTGGTTGGTAGGTTGGTGGTTGGTGGTTGGTGGTTGGTGGTTGGTGGTTGGTGGTTGGTGGTTGGTGGTTGGTGGTTGGTGGTTGGTGGTTGGTGGTTGGTGGTTGGTGGTTGGTGGTTGGTGGTTGGTGGTTGGTGGTTCGTGGTTGGTGGTTGGTGGTTGGTGGTTGGTGGTTGGTGTTTGGTGGTTGGTGGTTGGTGGTTGGTGGTTGGTGGTTGGTGGTTGGTGGTTGGTGGTTGGTGGTTGGTGGTTGGTGGTTGGTGGTTGGTGGTTGGTGGTTGGTGGTTGGTGGTTGGTGGTTGGTGGTTGGTGGTTGGTGGTTGGTGGTTGGTGGTTGGTGGTTGGTGGTTGGTGGTTGGTGGTTGGTGGTTGGTGGTTGGTGGTTGGTGGTTGGTGGTTGGTGGTTGGTGGTTGGTGGTTGGTGGTTGGTGGTTGGTGGTTGGTGGTTGGTGGTTGGTGGTTGGTGGTTGGTGGTTGGTGGTTGGTGGTTGGTGGTTGGTGGTTGGTGGTTGGTGGTTGGTGGTTGGTGGTTGGTGGTTGGTGGTTGGTGGTTGGTGGTTGGTGGTTGGTGGTTGGTGATTGGTGGTTGATGGTTGGTGGTTGGTGGTTGGTGGTTGGAGGTTGGTGGTTGGTGGTTGGTGGTTGGTGGTTGGTGGTTGGTGGTTGGTGGTTGGTGGCTGGTGGTTGGTGGTTGGTGGTTGGTGGTTGGTGGTTGGTGGTTGGCGGTTGGCGGTTGGCGGTTGGCGGTTGGCGGTTGGCGGTTGGCGGTTGGCGGTTGGCGGTTGGCGGTTGGCGGTTGGCGGTCGGCGGTTGGCGGTTGGCGGTTGGCGGTTGGCGGTTGGCGGTTGGCGGTTGGCGGTTGGCGGTTGGCGGTTGGCGGTTGGCGGTTGGCGGTTGGCGGTTGGCGGTTGGCGGTTGGCGGTTGGCGGTTGGTGGTTGGCGGTTGGTGGTTGGTGGTTGGTGGTTGGTGGTTGGTGGTTGGTGGTTGGTGGTGGGTGGTTGGTGGTCGGTGGTCGGTGGTTGTTGGTTGGTGGTTGGTGGTTGGTGGTTGGTGGTTGGTGGTTGGTGGTTGGTGGTTGGTGGTTGGTGGTTGGTGGTTGGTGGTTGGTGGTTGGTGGTTGGTGGTTGGTGGTTGGTGGTTGGTGGTTGGTGGTTGGTGGTTGGTGGTTGGTGGTTGGTGGTGGTGGTTGGTGGTTGGTGGTTGGTGGTTGGTGGTTGGTGGTTGGTGGTTGGTGGTTGGTGGTTGGTGGTTGGTGGTTGGTGGTGGTGGTTGGTGGTTGGTGGTTGGTGGTTGGTGGTTGGTGGTTGGTGGTTGGTGGTTGGTGGTTGGTGGTTGGTGGTTGGTGGTTGGTGGTTGGTGGTTGGTGGTTGGTGGTTGGTGGTTGGTGGTTGGTGGTTGGTGGTTGGTGGTTGGTGGTTGGTGGTTGGTGGTTGGTGGTTGGTGGTTGGTGGTTGGTGGTTGGTGGTGGGTGGTAGGTGGTTGGTGGTTGGTGGTCGGTGGTCGGTGGTCGGTGGTCGTTGGTTGGTGGTTGGTGGTTGGTGGTTGGTGGTTGGCGGTTGGCGGTTGGCGGTTGGCGGTTGGTGGTAGGTGGTTGGTGGTTGGTGGCTGGTGGTTGGTGGTTGGTGGTTGGTGGTTGGTGGTTGGTGGTTGGTGGTTGGTGGTTTGTGGTTGGTGGTTGGTGGTTGGTGGTTGGTGGTTGGTGGTTGGTGGTTGGTGGCTGGTGGTTGGTGGTTGGTGGTTGCTGGTTGCTGGTTGCTGGTTGGTGGTTGGTGGTTGGTGGTAGGTGGTTGGTGGTTGGTGGTTGGTGGTTGGTGGTTGGTGGTTGGTGGTTGGTGGTTGGTGGTTGGTGGTTGGTGGTTGGTGGTTGGTGGTTGGTGGTTGGTGGTTGGTGGTTGGTGGTTGGTGGTTGGTGGTTGGTGGTTGGTGGTTGGTGGTTGGTGGTTGGTGGTTGGTGGTTGGTGGTTGGTGGTTGGTGGTTGGTGGTTGGTGGTTGGTGGTTGGTGGTTGGTGGTTGGTGGTTGGTGGTTGGTGGTTGGTGGTTGGTGGTTGGTGGTTGGTGGTTGGTGGTTGGTGGTTGGTGGTTGGTGGTAGGTGGTTGGTGGTTGGTGGCTGGTGGTTGGTGGTTGGTGGTTGGTGGTTGGTGGTTGGTGGTTGGTGGTAGGTGGTTTGTGGTTGGTGGTTGGTGGTTGGTGGTTGGTGGTTGGTGGTTGGTGGTTGGTGGTTGGTGGTTGGTGGTTGGTGGTTGGTGGTTGGTGGTTGGTGGTGGGTGGTTGGTGGTTGGTGGTCGGTGGTCGGTGGTCGGTGGTCGTTGGTTGGTGGTTGGTGGTTGGTGGTTGGCGGTTGGCGGTTGGCGGTTGGCGGTTGGCGGTTGGTGGTAGGTGGTTGGTGGTTGGTGGCTGGTGGTTGGTGGTTGGTGGTTGGTGGTTGGTGGTTGGTGGTTGGTGGTAGGTGGTTTGTGGTTGGTGGTTGGTGGTTGTTGGTTGGTGGTTGGTGGTTGGTGGTTGGTGGCTGGTGGCTGGTGGTTGGTGGTTGGTGGTTGGTGGTTGCTGGTTGCTGGTTGGTGGTTGGTGGTTGGTGGCTGGTGGTTGGTGGTTGGTGGTTGGTGGTTGGTGGTTGGTGGTTGGCGGTTGGCGGTTGGCGGTTGGCGGTTGGCGGTTGGCGGTTGGCGGTTGGCGGTTGGCGGTTGGCGGTTGGCGGTTGGCGGTCGGCGGTTGGCGGTTGGCGGTTGGCGGTTGGCGGTTGGCGGTTGGCGGTTGGCGGTTGGCGGTTGGCGGTTGGCGGTTGGCGGTTGGCGGTTGGCGGTTGGCGGTTGGCGGTTGGCGGTTGGCGGTTGGCGGTTGGTGGTTGGCGGTTGGTGGTTGGTGGTTGGTGGTTGGTGGTTGGTGGTTGGTGGTTGGTGGTGGGTGGTTGGTGGTCGGTGGTCGGTGGTTGTTGGTTGGTGGTTGGTGGTTGGTGGTTGGTGGTTGGTGGTTGGTGGTTGGTGGTTGGTGGTTGGTGGTTGGTGGTTGGTGGTTGGTGGTTGGTGGTTGGTGGTTGGTGGTTGGTGGTTGGTGGTTGGTGGTTGGTGGTTGGTGGTTGGTGGTTGGTGGTGGTGGTTGGTGGTTGGTGGTTGGTGGTTGGTGGTTGGTGGTTGGTGGTTGGTGGTTGGTGGTTGGTGGTTGGTGGTTGGTGGTGGTGGTTGGTGGTTGGTGGTTGGTGGTTGGTGGTTGGTGGTTGGTGGTTGGTGGTTGGTGGTTGGTGGTTGGTGGTTGGTGGTTGGTGGTTGGTGGTTGGTGGTTGGTGGTTGGTGGTTGGTGGTTGGTGGTTGGTGGTTGGTGGTTGGTGGTTGGTGGTTGGTGGTTGGTGGTTGGTGGTTGGTGGTTGGTGGTTGGTGGTGGGTGGTAGGTGGTTGGTGGTTGGTGGTCGGTGGTCGGTGGTCGGTGGTCGTTGGTTGGTGGTTGGTGGTTGGTGGTTGGTGGTTGGCGGTTGGCGGTTGGCGGTTGGCGGTTGGTGGTAGGTGGTTGGTGGTTGGTGGCTGGTGGTTGGTGGTTGGTGGTTGGTGGTTGGTGGTTGGTGGTTGGTGGTTGGTGGTTTGTGGTTGGTGGTTGGTGGTTGGTGGTTGGTGGTTGGTGGTTGGTGGTTGGTGGCTGGTGGTTGGTGGTTGGTGGTTGCTGGTTGCTGGTTGCTGGTTGGTGGTTGGTGGTTGGTGGTAGGTGGTTGGTGGTTGGTGGTTGGTGGTTGGTGGTTGGTGGTTGGTGGTTGGTGGTTGGTGGTTGGTGGTTGGTGGTTGGTGGTTGGTGGTTGGTGGTTGGTGGTTGGTGGTTGGTGGTTGGTGGTTGGTGGTTGGTGGTTGGTGGTTGGTGGTTGGTGGTTGGTGGTTGGTGGTTGGTGGTTGGTGGTTGGTGGTTGGTGGTTGGTGGTTGGTGGTTGGTGGTTGGTGGTTGGTGGTTGGTGGTTGGTGGTTGGTGGTTGGTGGTTGGTGGTTGGTGGTTGGTGGTTGGTGGTTGGTGGTAGGTGGTTGGTGGTTGGTGGCTGGTGGTTGGTGGTTGGTGGTTGGTGGTTGGTGGTTGGTGGTTGGTGGTAGGTGGTTTGTGGTTGGTGGTTGGTGGTTGGTGGTTGGTGGTTGGTGGTTGGTGGTTGGTGGTTGGTGGTTGGTGGTTGGTGGTTGGTGGTTTGTGGTTGGTGGTTGGTGGTTGTTGGTTGGTGGTTGGTGGTTGGTGGTTGGTGGCTGGTGGCTGGTGGTTGGTGGTTGGTGGTTGGTGGTTGCTGGTTGCTGGTTGGTGGTTGGTGGTTGGTGGTAGGTGGTTGGTGGTTGGTGGTTGGTGGTTGGTGGTTGGTGGTTGGTGGTTGGTGGTTGGTGGTTGGTGGTTGGTGGTTGGTGGTTGGTGGTTGGTGGTTGGTGGTTGGTGGTTGGTGGTTGGTGGTTGGTGGTTGGTGGTTGGTGGTTGGTGTTTGGTGGTTGGTGGTTGGTGGTTGGTGGTTGGTGGTTGGTGGTTGGTGGTTGGTGGTTGGTGGTTGGTGGTTGGTGGTTGGTGTTTGGTGGTTGGTGGTTGGTGGTTGGTGGTTGGTGGTTGGTGGTTGGTGGTTGGTGGTTGGTGGTTGGTGGTTGGTGGTTGGTGGTTGGTGGTTGGTGGTTGGTGGTTGGTGGTTGGTGGTTGGTGGTTGGTGGTTGGTGGTTGGTGGTTGGTGGTTGGTGGTTGGTGGTTGGTGGTTGGTGGTTGGTGGTTGGTGGTTGGTGGTTGGTGTTTGGTGGTTGGTGGTTGGTGGTTGGTGGTTGGTGGTTGGTGGTTGGTGGTTGGTGGTTGGTGGTTGGTGGTTGGTGGTTGGTGGTTGGTGGTTGGTGGTTCGTGGTTGGTGGTTGGTGGTTGGTGGTTGGTGGTTGGTGGTTGGTGGTTGGTGGTTGGTGGTTGGTGGTTGGTGGTTTGTGGTTGGTGGTTGGTGGTTGGTGGTTGGTGGTTGGTGGTTGGTGGTTGGTGGTTGGTGGTTGGTGGCTGGTGGTTGGTGGTTGGTGGTTGCTGGTTGCTGGTTGGTGGTTGGTGGTTGGTGGTAGGTGGTTGGTGTTTGGTGGTTGGTGGTTGGTGGTTGGTGGTTGGTGGTTGGTGGTTGGTGGTTGGTGGTTGGTGGTTGGTGGTTGGTGGTTGGTGGTTGGTGGTTGGTGGTTGGTGGTTGGTGGTTGGTGGTTGGTGGTTGGTGTTTGGTGGTTGGTGGTTGGTGGTTGGTGGTTGGTGGTTGGTGGTTGGTGGTTGGTGGTTGGTGGTTGGTGGTTGGTGGTTGGTGGTTGGTGGTTGGTGGTTGGTGGTTGGTGGTTGGTGGTTGGTGGTTGGTGGTTGGTGGTTGGTGGTTGGTGGTTGGTGGTTGGTGGTTGGTGGTTGGTGGTTGGTGGTTGGTGGTTGGTGGTTGGTGGTTGGTGGTTGGTGGTTGGTGGTTGGTGGTTGGTGGTTGGTGGTTGGTGGTTGGTGGTTGGTGGTTGGTGGTTGGTGGTTGGTGGTTGGTGGTTGGTGGTTGGTGGTTGGTGGTTGGTGGTTGGTGGTTGGTGGTTGGTGGTTGGTGGTTGGTGGTTGGTGGTTGGTGGTTGGTGGTTGGTGGTTGGTGATTGGTGGTTGATGGTTGGTGGTTGGTGGTTGGTGGTTGGAGGTTGGTGGTTGGTGGTTGGTGGTTGGTGGTTGGTGGTTGGTGGCTGGTGGTTGGTGGTTGGTGGTTGGTGGTTGGTGGTTGGTGGTTGGCGGTTGGCGGTTGGCGGTTGGCGGTTGGCGGTTGGCGGTTGGCGGTTGGCGGTTGGCGGTTGGCGGTTGGCGGTTGGCGGTTGGCGGTTGGCGGTTGGCGGTTGGCGGTTGGCGGTTGGCGGTTGGCGGTTGGCGGTTGGCGGTTGGCGGTTGGCGGTTGGCGGTTGGCGGTTGGCGGTTGGCGGTTGGCGGTTGGCGGTTGGCGGTTGGCGGTTGGCGGTTGGCGGTTGGCGGTTGGTGGTTGGCGGTTGGTGGTTGGTGGTTGGTGGTTGGTGGTTGGTGGTTGGTGGTTGGTGGTGGGTGGTTGGTGGTCGGTGGTCGGTGGTTGTTGGTTGGTGGTTGGTGGTTGGTGGTTGGTGGTTGGTGGTTGGTGGTTGGTGGTTGGTGGTTGGTGGTTGGTGGTTGGTGGTTGGTGGTTGGTGGTTGGTGGTTGGTGGTTGGTGGTTGGTGGTTGGTGGTTGGTGGTTGGTGGTTGGTGGTTGGTGGTTGGTGGTTGGTGGTTGGTGGTTGGTGGTTGGTGGTTGGTGGTTGGTGGTTGGTGGTTGGTGGTTGGTGGTTGGTGGTTGGTGGTGGTGGTTGGTGGTTGGTGGTTGGTGGTTGGTGGTTGGTGGTTGGTGGTTGGTGGTTGGTGGTTGGTGGTTGGTGGTTGGTGGTTGGTGGTTGGTGGTTGGTGGTTGGTGGTTGGTGGTTGGTGGTTGGTGGTTGGTGGTTGGTGGTTGGTGGTTGGTGGTTGGTGGTTGGTGGTTGGTGGTTGGTGGTTGGTGGTTGGTGGTTGGTGGTTGGTGGTTGGTGGTTGGTGGTTGGTGGTTGGTGGTTGGTGGTGGGTGGTTGGTGGTTGGTGGTTGGTGGTTGGTGGTCGGTGGTCGGTGGTCGGTGGTCGTTGGTTGGTGGTTGGTGGTTGGTGGTTGGTGGTTGGCGGTTGGCGGTTGGCGGTTGGCGGTTGGTGGTAGGTGGTTGGTGGTTGGTGGCTGGTGGTTGGTGGTTGGTGGTTGGTGGTTGGTGGTTGGTGGTTGGTGGTTGGTGGTTTGTGGTTGGTGGTTGGTGGTTGGTGGTTGGTGGTTGGTGGTTGGTGGTTGGTGGCTGGTGGTTGGTGGTTGGTGGTTGCTGGTTGCTGGTTGCTGGTTGGTGGTTGGTGGTTGGTGGTAGGTGGTTGGTGGTTGGTGGTTGGTGGTTGGTGGTTGGTGGTTGGTGGTTGGTGGTTGGTGGTTGGTGGTTGGTGGTTGGTGGTTGGTGGTTGGTGGTTGGTGGTTGGTGGTTGGTGGTTGGTGGTTGGTGGTTGGTGGTTCGTGGTTGGTGGTTGGTGGTTGGTGGTTGGTGGTTGGTGGTTGGTGGTTGGTGGTTGGTGGTTGGTGGTTGGTGGTTGGTGGTTGGTGGTTGGTGGTTGGTGGTTGGTGGTTGGTGGTTGGTGGTTGGTGGTTGGTGGTTGGTGGTTGGTGGTTGGTGGTTGGTGGTTGGTGGTTGGTGGTTGGTGGTTGGTGGTTGGTGGTTGGTGGTTGGTGGTTGGTGGTTGGTGGTTGGTGGTTGGTGGTTGGTGGTTGGTGGTTGGTGGTTGGTGGTTGGTGGTTGGTGGTTGGTGGTTGGTGGTTGGTGGTTGGTGGTTGGTGGTTGGTGGTTGGTGGTTGGTGGTTGGTGGTTGGTGGTAGGTGGTTGGTGGTTGGTGGCTGGTGGTTGGTGGTTGGTGGTTGGTGGTTGGTGGTTGGTGGTTGGTGGTAGGTGGTTTGTGGTTGGTGGTTGGTGGTTGGTGGTTGGTGGTTGGTGGTTGGTGGTTGGTGGTTGGTGGTTGGTGGTTGGTGGTTGGTGGTTGGTGGTGGGTGGTTGGTGGTTGGTGGTCGGTGGTCGGTGGTCGGTGGTCGTTGGTTGGTGGTTGGTGGTTGGTGGTTGGCGGTTGGCGGTTGGCGGTTGGTGGTAGGTGGTTGGTGGTTGGTGGCTGGTGGTTGGTGGTTGGTGGTTGGTGGTTGGTGGTTGGTGGTTGGTGGTAGGTGGTTTGTGGTTGGTGGTTGGTGGTTGGTGGTTGGTGGTTGGTGGTTGGTGGTTGGTGGCTGGTGGTTGGTGGTTGGTGGTTGGTGGTTGCTGGTTGCTGGTTGGTGGTTGGTGGTTGGTGGTAGGTGGTTGGTGGTTGGTGGTTGGTGGTTGGTGGTTGGTGGTTGGTGGTTGGTGGTTGGTGGTTGGTGGTTGGTGGTTGGTGGTTGGTGGTTGGTGGTTGGTGGTTGGTGGTTGGTGGTTGGTGGTTGGTGGTTGGTGGTTGGTGGTTGGTGGTTGGTGGTTGGTGGTTGGTGGTTGGTGGTTGGTGGTTGGTGGTTGGTGGTTGGTGGTTGGTGGTTGGTGGTTGGTGGTTGGTGGTTGGTGGTTGGTGGTTGGTGGTTGGTGTTTGGTGGTTGGTGGTTGGTGGTTGGTGGTTGGTGGTTGGTGGTTGGTGGTTGGTGGTTGGTGGTTGGTGGTTGGTGGTTGGTGGTTGGTGGTTGGTGGTTGGTGGTTGGTGGTTGGTGGTTGGTGGTTGGTGGTTGGTGGTTGGTGGTTGGTGGTTGGTGGTTGGTGGTTGGTGGTTGGTGGTTGGTGGTTGGTGGTTGGTGGTTGGTGGTTGGTGGTTGGTGGCTGGTGGTTGGTGGTTGGTGGTTGGTGGTTGGTGGTTGGTGGTTGGTGGTTTGTGGTTGGTGGTTGGTGGTTGGTGGTTGGTGGTTGGTGGTTGATGGTTGGTGGCTGGTGGTTGGTGGTTGGTGGTTGCTGGTTGCTGGTTGGTGCTTGGTGGTTGGTGGTAGGTGGTTGGTGGTTGGTGGTTGGTGGTTGGTGGTTGGTGGTTGGTGGTTGGTGGTTGGTGGTTGGTGGTTGGTGGTTGGTGGTTGGTGGTTGGTGGTTGGTGGCTGGTGGTTGGTGGTTGGTGGTTGCTGGTTGCTGGTTGGTGGTTGGTGGTTGGTGGTAGGTGGTTGGTGGTTGGTGGTTGGTGGTTGGTGGTTGGTGGTTGGTGGTTGGTGGTTGGTGGTTGGTGGTTGGTGGTTGGTGGTTGGTGGTTGGTGGTTGGTGGTTGGTGGTTGGTGGTTGGTGGTTGGTGGTTGGTGGTTGGTGGTTGGTGGTTGGTGGTTGGTGGTTGGTGGTTGGTGGTTGGTGGTTGGTGGTTGGTGGTTGGTGGTTGGTGGTTGGTGGTTGGTGGTTGGTGGTTGGTGGTTGGTGGTTGGTGGTTGGTGGTTGGTGGTTGGTGGTTGGTGGTTGGTGGTTGGTGGTTGGTGGTTGGTGGTTGGTGGTTGGTGGTTGGTGGTTGGTGGTTGGTGGTTGGTGGTTGGTGGTTGGTGGTTGGTGGTTGGTGGTTGGTGGTTGGTGGTTGGTGGTTGGTGGTTGGTGGTTGGTGGTTGGTGGTTGGTGGTTGGTGGTTGGTGGCTGGTGGTTGGTGGTTGGTGGTTGGTGGTTGGTGGTTGGTGGTTGGTGGTTGGTGGTTGGTGGTTGGTGGTTGGTGGTTGGTGGTTGGTGGTTGGTGGTTGGTGGTTGGTGGTTGGTGGTTGGTGGTTGGTGGTTGGTGGTTGGTGATTGGTGGTTGATGGTTGGTGGTTGGTGGTTGGAGGTTGGTGGTTGGTGGTTGGTGGTTGGTGGTTGGTGGTTGGTGGTTGGTGGTTGGTGGTTGGTGGTTGGTGGTTGGTGGTTGGTGGTTGGTGGTTGGTGGTTGGTGGTTGGTGGTTGTTGGTTGGTGGTTGGTGGTTGGTGGTTGGTGGTTGGTGGTTGGTGGTTGGTGGTTGGTGGTTGGTGGTTGGTGGTTGGTGGTTGGTGGTGGTGGTGTTGGTGGTTAGTGGTAGTGGTTGGTGGTTGGTGGTTGGTGGTTGGTGGTTGGTTGTTGGTGGTTGGTGGTGGTGGTGGTGGTTGATGGTTGATGGTTGGTGGTTGGTGGTTGGTGGTTGGTGGTTGGTGGTTGGTGGTTGGTGGTTGGTGGTTGGTGGTTGGTGGTAGGTGGTTGGTGGTTGGTGGTTGGTGGTTGGTGGTTGGTGGTTGGTGGTTGGTGGTTGGTGGTTGGTGGTTGGTGGTTGGTGGTTGGTGGTTGGTGGTTGGTGGTTGGTGGTTGGTGGTTGGTGGTTGGTGGTTGGTGGTTGGTGGTTGGTGGTTGGTGGTTGGTGGTTGGTGGTTGGTGGTTGGTGGTTGGTGGTTGGTGGTTGGTGGTTGGTGGTTGGTGGTTGGTGGTTGGTGGTTGGTGGTTGGTGGTTGGTGGTTGGTGGTTGGTGGTTGGTGGTTGGTGGTTGGTGGTTGGTGGTTGGTGGTTGGTGGTTGGTGGTTGGTGGTTGGTGGTTGGTGGTTGGTGGTTGGTGGTTGGTGGTTGGTGGTTGGTGGTTGGTGGTTGGTGGTTGGTGGTTGGTGGTTGGTGGTTGGTGGTTGGTGGTTGGTGGTTGGTGGTTGGTGGTTGGTGGTTGGTGGTTGGTGGTTGGTGGTTGGTGGTTGGTGGTTGGTGGTTGGTGGTTGGTGGTTGGTGGTTGGTGGTTGGTGGTTGGTGGTTGGTGGTTGGTGGTTGGTGGTTGGTGGTTGGTGGTTGGTGGATGGTGGTTGGTGGTAGTTGGTTGGTGGTTGGTGGTTGGTGGTTGGTGGATGGTGGTTGGTGGTTGGTGGTTGGTGGTTGGTGGTTGGCGGTTGGTGGTTGGTGGTTGGTGGTTGGTGGTTGGCGGTTGGCGGTTGGTGGTTGGTGGTTGGTGGTTGGTGGTTGGTGGTTGGTGGTTGGTGGTTGGTGGTTGGTGGTTGGTGGTTGGTGGTTGGTGGTTGGTGGTTGGTGGTTGGTGGTTGGTGGTTGGTGGTTGGTGGTTGGTGGTTGGTGGTTGGTGGTTGGTGGTTGGTGGTTGGTGGTTGGTGGTTGGTGGTTGGTGGTTGGTGGTTGGTGGTTGGTGGTTGGTGGTTGGTGGTTGGTGGTTGGTGGTTGGTGGTTGGTGGTTGGTGGTTGGTGGTTGGTGGTTGGTGGTTGGTGGTTGGTGGTTGGTGGATGGTGGTTGGTGGTAGTTGGTTGGTGGTTGGTGGTTGGTGGTTGGTGGTTGGTGGATGGTGATTGGTGGTTGGTGGTTGGTGGTTGGCGGTTGGTGGTTGGTGGTTGGTGGTTGGCGGTTGGCGGTTGGCGGTTGGTGGTTGGTGGTTGGTGGTTGGCGGTTGGCGGTTGGCGGTTGGTGGTGGGTGGTTGGTGGTTGGTGGTTGGTGGTTGGTGGTTGGTGGTTGGTGGATGGTGATTGGTGGTTGGTGGTTGGTGGTTGGCGGTTGGCGGTTGGTGGTTGGTGGTTGGTGGTTGGCGGTTGGCGGTTGGCGGTTGGTGGTGGGTGGTTGGTGGTTGGTGGTTGGTGGTTGGTGGTTGGTGGTTGGTGGTTGGTGGTTGGTGGTTGGTGGTTGGTGGTTGGTGGTTGGTGGTTGGTGGTAGGTGGTTGGTGGTTGGTGGTTGGTGGTTGGTGGTTGGTGGTTGCTGGTTGGTGGTTGGTGGTTGGTGGTAGGTGGTTGGTGGTTGGTGGTTGGTGGTTGGTGGTTGGTGGTTGGTGGTTGGTGGTTGGTGGTTGGTGGTTGGTGGTTGGTGGTTGGTGGTTGGTGGTTGGTGGTTGGTGGTTGGTGGTTGGTGGTTGGTGGTTGGTGGTTGGTGGTTGGTGGTTGGTGGTTGGTGGTTGGTGGTTGGTGGATGGTGGTTGGTGGTTGGTGGTTGGTGGTTGGTGGTTGGTGGTTGGTGGTTGGTGGTTGGTGGTTGGTGGTTGGTGGTTGGTGGTTGGTGGTTGGTGGTTGCTGGTTGGTGGTTGGTGGTTGGTGGTTGGTGGTTGGTGGTTGGTGGTTGGTGGTTGGTGGTTGGTGGTTGGTGGTTGGTGGTTGGTGGTTGGTGGTTGGTGGTTGGTGGTTGGTGGTTGGTGGTTGGTGGTTGGTGGTTGGTGGTTGGTGGTTGGTGGTTGGTGGTTGGTGGTTGGTGGTTGGTGGTTGGTGGTTGGTGGTTGGTGGTTGGTGGTTGGTGGTTGGTGGTTGGTGGTTGGTGGTTGGTGGTTGGTGGTTGGTGGTTGGTGGTTGGTGGTTGGTGGTTGGTGGTTGGTGGTTGGTGGTTGGTGGTTGGTGGTTGGTGGTTGGTGGTTGGTGGTTGGTGGTTGGTGGTTGGTGGTTGGTGGTTGGTGGTTGGTGGTTGGTGGTTGGTGGTTGGTGGCTGGTGGTTGGTGGTTGGTGGTTGGTGGTTGGTGGTTGGTGGTTGGTGGTTGGTGGTTGGTGGTTGGTGGTTGGTGGTTGGTGGTTGGTTGTTGGTGGTTGGTGGTTGGTGGTTGGTGGTTGGTGGTTGGTGGTTGGTGGTTGGTGATTGGTGGTTGATGGTTGGTGGTTGGTGGTTGGTGGTTGGAGGTTGGTGGTTGGTGGTTGGTGGTTGGTGGTTGGTGGTTGGTGGTTGGTGGTTGGTGGCTGGTGGTTGGTGGTTGGTGGTTGGTGGTTGGTGGTTGGTGGTTGGTGGTTGGTGGTTGGTGGTTGGTGGTTGGTGGTTGGTGGTTGGTGGTTGGTGGTTGGTGGTTGGTGGTTGGTGGTTGGTGGTTGGTGGTTGGTGGTTGGTGGTTGGTGGTTGGTGGTTGGTGGTTGGTGGTTGGTGGTTGGTGGTTGGTGGTTGGTGGTTGGTGGTTGGTGGTTGGTGGTTGGTGGTTGGTGGTTGGTGGTTGGTGGTTGGTGGTTGGTGGTTGGTGGTTGGTGGTTGGTGGTTGGTGGTTGGTGGTTGGTGGTTGGTGGTTGGTGGTTGGTGGTTGGTGGTTGGTGGTTGGTGGTTGGTGGTTGGTGGTTGGTGGTTGGTGGTTGGTGGTTGGTGGTTGGTGGTTGGTGGTTGGTGGTTGGTGGTTGGTGGTTGGTGGTTGGTGGTTGGTGGTTGGTGGTTGGTGGTTGGTGGTTGGTGGTTGGTGGTTGGTGGTTGGTGGTTGGTGGTTGGTGGATGGTGGTTGGTGGTAGTTGGTTGGTGGTTGGTGGTTGGTGGTTGGTGGATGGTGGTTGGTGGTTGGTGGTTGGTGGTTGGTGGTTGGCGGTTGGTGGTTGGTGGTTGGTGGTTGGTGGTTGGCGGTTGGCGGTTGGTGGTTGGTGGTTGGTGGTTGGTGGTTGGTGGTTGGTGGTTGGTGGTTGGTGGTTGGTGGTTGGTGGTTGGTGGTTGGTGGTTGGTGGTTGGTGGTTGGTGGTTGGTGGTTGGTGGTTGGTGGTTGGTGGTTGGTGGTTGGTGGTTGGTGGTTGGTGGTTGGTGGTTGGTGGTTGGTGGTTGGTGGTTGGTGGTTGGTGGTTGGTGGTTGGTGGTTGGTGGTTGGTGGTTGGTGGTTGGTGGTTGGTGGTTGGTGGTTGGTGGTTGGTGGTTGGTGGTTGGTGGTTGGTGGATGGTGGTTGGTGGTAGTTGGTTGGTGGTTGGTGGTTGGTGGTTGGTGGTTGGTGGATGGTGATTGGTGGTTGGTGGTTGGTGGTTGGCGGTTGGTGGTTGGTGGTTGGTGGTTGGCGGTTGGCGGTTGGCGGTTGGTGGTTGGTGGTTGGTGGTTGGCGGTTGGCGGTTGGCGGTTGGTGGTGGGTGGTTGGTGGTTGGTGGTTGGTGGTTGGTGGTTGGTGGTTGGTGGATGGTGATTGGTGGTTGGTGGTTGGTGGTTGGCGGTTGGCGGTTGGTGGTTGGTGGTTGGTGGTTGGCGGTTGGCGGTTGGCGGTTGGTGGTGGGTGGTTGGTGGTTGGTGGTTGGTGGTTGGTGGTTGGTGGTTGGTGGTTGGTGGTTGGTGGTTGGTGGTTGGTGGTTGGTGGTTGGTGGTTGGTGGTAGGTGGTTGGTGGTTGGTGGTTGGTGGTTGGTGGTTGGTGGTTGCTGGTTGGTGGTTGGTGGTTGGTGGTAGGTGGTTGGTGGTTGGTGGTTGGTGGTTGGTGGTTGGTGGTTGGTGGTTGGTGGTTGGTGGTTGGTGGTTGGTGGTTGGTGGTTGGTGGTTGGTGGTTGGTGGTTGGTGGTTGGTGGTTGGTGGTTGGTGGTTGGTGGTTGGTGGTTGGTGGTTGGTGGTTGGTGGTTGGTGGATGGTGGTTGGTGGTTGGTGGTTGGTGGTTGGTGGTTGGTGGTTGGTGGTTGGTGGTTGGTGGTTGGTGGTTGGTGGTTGGTGGTTGGTGGTTGGTGGTTGCTGGTTGGTGGTTGGTGGTTGGTGGTTGGTGGTTGGTGGTTGGTGGTTGGTGGTTGGTGGTTGGTGGTTGGTGGTTGGTGGTTGGTGGTTGGTGGTTGGTGGTTGGTGGTTGGTGGTTGGTGGTTGGTGGTTGGTGGTTGGTGGTTGGTGGTTGGTGGTTGGTGGTTGGTGGTTGGTGGTTGGTGGTTGGTGGTTGGTGGTTGGTGGTTGGTGGTTGGTGGTTGGTGGTTGGTGGTTGGTGGTTGGTGGTTGGTGGTTGGTGGTTGGTGGTTGGTGGTTGGTGGTTGGTGGTTGGTGGTTGGTGGTTGGTGGTTGGTGGTTGGTGGTTGGTGGTTGGTGGTTGGTGGTTGGTGGTTGGTGGTTGGTGGTTGGTGGTTGGTGGTTGGTGGTTGGTGGTTGGTGGTTGGTGGCTGGTGGTTGGTGGTTGGTGGTTGGTGGTTGGTGGTTGGTGGTTGGTGGTTGGTGGTTGGTGGTTGGTGGTTGGTGGTTGGTGGTTGGTTGTTGGTGGTTGGTGGTTGGTGGTTGGTGGTTGGTGGTTGGTGGTTGGTGGTTGGTGATTGGTGGTTGATGGTTGGTGGTTGGTGGTTGGTGGTTGGAGGTTGGTGGTTGGTGGTTGGTGGTTGGTGGTTGGTGGTTGGTGGTTGGTGGTTGGTGGCTGGTGGTTGGTGGTTGGTGGTTGGTGGTTGGTGGTTGGTGGTTGGCGGTTGGCGGTTGGCGGTTGGCGGTTGGCGGTTGGCGGTTGGCGGTTGGCGGTTGGCGGTTGGCGGTTGGCGGTTGGCGGTCGGCGGTTGGCGGTTGGCGGTTGGCGGTTGGCGGTTGGCGGTTGGCGGTTGGCGGTTGGCGGTTGGCGGTTGGCGGTTGGCGGTTGGCGGTTGGCGGTTGGCGGTTGGCGGTTGGCGGTTGGCGGTTGGCGGTTGGCGGTTGGTGGTTGGCGGTTGGTGGTTGGTGGTTGGTGGTTGGTGGTTGGTGGTTGGTGGTTGGTGGTTGGTGGTTGGTGGTTGGTGGTTGGTGGTTGGTGGTTGGTGGTTGGTGGTTGGTGGTTGGTGGTTGGTGGTTGGTGGTTGGTGGTTGGTGGTTGGTGGTTGGTGGTTGGTGGTTGGTGGTTGGTGGTTGGTGGTTGGTGGTTGGTGTTTGGTGGTTGGTGGTTGGTGGTTGGTGGTTGGTGGTTGGTGGTTGGTGGTTGGTGGTTGGTGGTTGGTGGTTGGTGGTTGGTGGTTGGTGGTTGGTGGTTGGTGGTTGGTGGTTCGTGGTTGGTGGTTGGTGGTTGGTGGTTGGTGGTTGGTGGTTGGTGGTTGGTGGTTGGTGGTTGGTGGTTGGTGGTTTGTGGTTGGTGGTTGGTGGTTGGTGGTTGGTGGTTGGTGGTTGGTGGTTGGTGGTTGGTGGTTGGTGGTTGGTGGCTGGTGGTTGGTGGTTGGTGGTTGCTGGTTGCTGGTTGGTGGTTGGTGGTTGGTGGTAGGTGGTTGGTGTTTGGTGGTTGGTGGTTGGTGGTTGGTGGTTGGTGGTTGGTGGTTGGTGGTTGGTGGTTGGTGGTTGGTGGTTGGTGGTTGGTGGTTGGTGGTTGGTGGTTGGTGGTTTGTGGTTGGTGGTTGGTGGTTGGTGTTTGGTGGTTGGTGGTTGGTGGTTGGTGGTTGGTGGTTGGTGGTTGGTGGTTGGTGGTTGGTGGTTGGTGGTTGGTGGTTGGTGGTTGGTGGTTGGTGGTTGGTGGTTGGTGGTTGGTGGTTGGTGGTTGGTGGTTGGTGGTTGGTGGTTGGTGGTTGGTGGTTGGTGGTTGGTGGTTGGTGGTTGGTGGTTGGTGGTTGGTGGTTGGTGGTTGGTGGTTGGTGGTTGGTGGTTGGTGGTTGGTGGTTGGTGGTTGGTGGTTGGTGGTTGGTGGTTGGTGGTTGGTGGTTGGTGGTTGGTGGTTGGTGGTTGGTGGTTGGTGGTTGGTGGTTGGTGGTTGGTGGTTGGTGGTTGGTGGTTGGTGGTTGGTGGTTGGTGGTTGGTGGTTGGTGATTGGTGGTTGATGGTTGGTGGTTGGTGGTTGGTGGTTGGAGGTTGGTGGTTGGTGGTTGGTGGTTGGTGGTTGGTGGTTGGTGGCTGGTGGTTGGTGGTTGGTGGTTGGTGGTTGGTGGTTGGTGGTTGGCGGTTGGCGGTTGGCGGTTGGCGGTTGGCGGTTGGCGGTTGGCGGTTGGCGGTTGGCGGTTGGCGGTTGGCGGTTGGCGGTTGGCGGTTGGCGGTTGGCGGTTGGCGGTTGGCGGTTGGCGGTTGGCGGTTGGCGGTTGGCGGTTGGCGGTTGGCGGTTGGCGGTTGGCGGTTGGCGGTTGGCGGTTGGCGGTTGGCGGTTGGCGGTTGGCGGTTGGCGGTTGGCGGTTGGCGGTTGGCGGTTGGTGGTTGGCGGTTGGTGGTTGGTGGTTGGTGGTTGGTGGTTGGTGGTTGGTGGTTGGTGGTGGGTGGTTGGTGGTCGGTGGTCGGTGGTTGTTGGTTGGTGGTTGGTGGTTGGTGGTTGGTGGTTGGTGGTTGGTGGTTGGTGGTTGGTGGTTGGTGGTTGGTGGTTGGTGGTTGGTGGTTGGTGGTTGGTGGTTGGTGGTTGGTGGTTGGTGGTTGGTGGTTGGTGGTTGGTGGTTGGTGGTTGGTGGTTGGTGGTTGGTGGTTGGTGGTTGGTGGTTGGTGGTTGGTGGTTGGTGGTTGGTGGTTGGTGGTTGGTGGTTGGTGGTGGTGGTTGGTGGTTGGTGGTTGGTGGTTGGTGGTTGGTGGTTGGTGGTTGGTGGTTGGTGGTTGGTGGTTGGTGGTTGGTGGTTGGTGGTTGGTGGTTGGTGGTTGGTGGTTGGTGGTTGGTGGTTGGTGGTTGGTGGTTGGTGGTTGGTGGTTGGTGGTTGGTGGTTGGTGGTTGGTGGTTGGTGGTTGGTGGTTGGTGGTTGGTGGTTGGTGGTTGGTGGTTGGTGGTTGGTGGTTGGTGGTTGGTGGTGGGTGGTTGGTGGTTGGTGGTTGGTGGTCGGTGGTCGGTGGTCGGTGGTCGTTGGTTGGTGGTTGGTGGTTGGTGGTTGGTGGTTGGCGGTTGGCGGTTGGCGGTTGGCGGTTGGTGGTTGGTGGTTGGTGGTTGGTGGTTGGTGGTTGGTGGTTGGTGGTTGGTGGTTGGTGGTTGGTGGTTGGTGGTTGGTGTTTGGTGGTTGGTGGTTGGTGGTTGGTGGTTGGTGGTTGGTGGTTGGTGGTTGGTGGTTGGTGGTTGGTGGTTGGTGGTTGGTGGTTGGTGGTTGGTGGTTGGTGGTTGGTGGTTGGTGGTTGGTGGTTGGTGGTTGGTGGTTGGTGGTTGGTGGTTGGTGGTTGGTGGTTGGTGGTTGGTGGTTGGTGGTTGGTGGTTGGTGGTTGGTGGTTGGTGGTTGGTGGTTGGTGGTTGGTGGTTGGTGGTTGGTGGTTGGTGGTTGGTGGTTGGTGGTTGGTGGTTGGTGGTTGGTGGTTGGTGGTTGGTGGTTGGTGGTTGGTGGTTGGTGGTTGGTGGTTGGTGGTTGGTGGTTGGTGGTTGGTGGTTGGTGGTTGGTGGTTGGTGGTTGGTGATTGGTGGTTGATGGTTGGTGGTTGGTGGTTGGTGGTTGGAGGTTGGTGGTTGGTGGTTGGTGGTTGGTGGTTGGTGGTTGGTGGCTGGTGGTTGGTGGTTGGTGGTTGGTGGTTGGTGGTTGGTGGTTGGCGGTTGGCGGTTGGCGGTTGGCGGTTGGCGGTTGGCGGTTGGCGGTTGGCGGTTGGCGGTTGGCGGTTGGCGGTTGGCGGTTGGCGGTTGGCGGTTGGCGGTTGGCGGTTGGCGGTTGGCGGTTGGCGGTTGGCGGTTGGCGGTTGGCGGTTGGCGGTTGGCGGTTGGCGGTTGGCGGTTGGCGGTTGGCGGTTGGCGGTTGGCGGTTGGCGGTTGGCGGTTGGCGGTTGGCGGTTGGCGGTTGGTGGTTGGCGGTTGGTGGTTGGTGGTTGGTGGTTGGTGGTTGGTGGTTGGTGGTTGGTGGTGGGTGGTTGGTGGTCGGTGGTCGGTGGTTGTTGGTTGGTGGTTGGTGGTTGGTGGTTGGTGGTTGGTGGTTGGTGGTTGGTGGTTGGTGGTTGGTGGTTGGTGGTTGGTGGTTGGTGGTTGGTGGTTGGTGGTTGGTGGTTGGTGGTTGGTGGTTGGTGGTTGGTGGTTGGTGGTTGGTGGTTGGTGGTTGGTGGTTGGTGGTTGGTGGTTGGTGGTTGGTGGTTGGTGGTTGGTGGTTGGTGGTTGGTGGTTGGTGGTTGGTGGTGGTGGTTGGTGGTTGGTGGTTGGTGGTTGGTGGTTGGTGGTTGGTGGTTGGTGGTTGGTGGTTGGTGGTTGGTGGTTGGTGGTTGGTGGTTGGTGGTTGGTGGTTGGTGGTTGGTGGTTGGTGGTTGGTGGTTGGTGGTTGGTGGTTGGTGGTTGGTGGTTGGTGGTTGGTGGTTGGTGGTTGGTGGTTGGTGGTTGGTGGTTGGTGGTTGGTGGTTGGTGGTTGGTGGTTGGTGGTTGGTGGTTGGTGGTGGGTGGTTGGTGGTTGGTGGTTGGTGGTCGGTGGTCGGTGGTCGGTGGTCGTTGGTTGGTGGTTGGTGGTTGGTGGTTGGTGGTTGGCGGTTGGCGGTTGGCGGTTGGCGGTTGGTGGTAGGTGGTTGGTGGTTGGTGGCTGGTGGTTGGTGGTTGGTGGTTGGTGGTTGGTGGTTGGTGGTTGGTGGTTGGTGGTTTGTGGTTGGTGGTTGGTGGTTGGTGGTTGGTGGTTGGTGGTTGGTGGTTGGTGGCTGGTGGCTGGTGGTTGGTGGTTGGTGGTTGCTGGTTGCTGGTTGCTGGTTGGTGGTTGGTGGTTGGTGGTAGGTGGTTGGTGGTTGGTGGTTGGTGGTTGGTGGTTGGTGGTTGGTGGTTGGTGGTTGGTGGTTGGTGGTTGGTGGTTGGTGGTTGGTGGTTGGTGGTTGGTGGTTGGTGGTTGGTGGTTGGTGGTTGGTGGTTGGTGGTTGGTGGTTGGTGGTTGGTGGTTGGTGGTTGGTGGTTGGTGGTTGGTGGTTGGTGGTTGGTGGTTGGTGGTTGGTGGTTGGTGGTTGGTGGTTGGTGGTTGGTGGTTGGTGGTTGGTGGTTGGTGGTTGGTGGTTGGTGGTTGGTGGTTGGTGGTTGGTGGTTGGTGGTTGGTGGTTGGTGGTTGGTGGTTGGTGGTTGGTGGTTGGTGGTTGGTGGTTGGTGGTTGGTGGTTGGTGGTTGGTGGTTGGTGGTTGGTGGTTGGTGGTTGGTGGTTGGTGGTTGGTGGTTGGTGGTAGGTGGTTGGTGGTTGGTGGCTGGTGGTTGGTGGTTGGTGGTTGGTGGTTGGTGGTTGGTGGTTGGTGGTAGGTGGTTTGTGGTTGGTGGTTGGTGGTTGGTGGTTGGTGGTTGGTGGTTGGTGGTTGGTGGTTGGTGGTTGGTGGTTGGTGGTTGGTGGTTGGTGGTGGGTGGTTGGTGGTTGGTGGTCGGTGGTCGGTGGTCGGTGGTCGTTGGTTGGTGGTTGGTGGTTGGTGGTTGGCGGTTGGCGGTTGGCGGTTGGTGGTAGGTGGTTGGTGGTTGGTGGCTGGTGGTTGGTGGTTGGTGGTTGGTGGTTGGTGGTTGGTGGTTGGTGGTAGGTGGTTTGTGGTTGGTGGTTGGTGGTTGGTGGTTGGTGGTTGGTGGTTGGTGGTTGGTGGTTGGTGGTTGGTGGTTGGTGGCTGGTGGTTGGTGGTTGGTGGTTGGTGGTTGCTGGTTGCTGGTTGGTGGTTGGTGGTTGGTGGTAGGTGGTTGGTGGTTGGTGGTTGGTGGTTGGTGGTTGGTGGTTGGTGGTTGGTGGTTGGTGGTTGGTGGTTGGTGGTTGGTGGTTGGTGGTTGGTGGTTGGTGGTTGGTGGTTGGTGGTTGGTGGTTGGTGGTTGGTGGTTGGTGGTTGGTGGTTGGTGGTTGGTGGTTGGTGGTTGGTGGTTGGTGGTTGGTGGTTGGTGGTTGGTGGTTGGTGGTTGGTGGTTGGTGGTTGGTGGTTGGTGGTTGGTGGTTGGTGGTTGGTGGTTGGTGTTTGGTGGTTGGTGGTTGGTGGTTGGTGGTTGGTGGTTGGTGGTTGGTGGTTGGTGGTTGGTGGTTGGTGGTTGGTGGTTGGTGGTTGGTGGTTGGTGGTTGGTGGTTGGTGGTTGGTGGTTGGTGGTTGGTGGTTGGTGGTTGGTGGTTGGTGGTTGGTGGTTGGTGGTTGGTGGTTGGTGGTTGGTGGTTGGTGGTTGGTGGTTGGTGGTTGGTGGTTGGTGGTTGGTGGCTGGTGGTTGGTGGTTGGTGGTTGGTGGTTGGTGGTTGGTGGTTGGTGGTTTGTGGTTGGTGGTTGGT
Source organism: Lasioglossum pauxillum (assembly GCA_933228785.1). Lineage (NCBI taxonomy): Eukaryota > Metazoa > Arthropoda > Insecta > Hymenoptera > Halictidae > Lasioglossum > Lasioglossum pauxillum. Next base: position 24,018,174 of record OW121707.1, on the reverse strand, counting down.
GGTTGGTGGTTGGTGGTTGATGGTTGGTGGCTGGTGGTTGGTGGTTGGTGGTTGCTGGTTGCTGGTTGGTGGTTGGTGGTTGGTGGTAGGTGGTTGGTGGTTGGTGGTTGGTGGTTGGTGGTTGGTGGTTGGTGGTTGGTGGTTGGTGGTTGGTGGTTGGTGGTTGGTGGTTGGTGGTTGGTGGTTGGTGGTTGGTGGCTGGTGGTTGGTGGTTGGTGGTTGCTGGTTGCTGGTTGGTGGTTGGTGGTTGGTGGTAGGTGGTTGGTGGTTGGTGGTTGGTGGTTGGTGGTTGGTGGTTGGTGGTTGGTGGTTGGTGGTTGGTGGTTGGTGGTTGGTGGTTGGTGGTTGGTGGTTGGTGGTTGGTGGTTGGTGGTTGGTGGTTGGTGGTTGGTGGTTGGTGGTTGGTGGTTGGTGGTTGGTGGTTGGTGGTTGGTGGTTGGTGGTTGGTGGTTGGTGGTTGGTGGTTGGTGGTTGGTGGTTGGTGGTTGGTGGTTGGTGGTTGGTGGTTGGTGGTTGGTGGTTGGTGGTTGGTGGTTGGTGGTTGGTGGTTGGTGGTTGGTGGTTGGTGGTTGGTGGTTGGTGGTTGGTGGTTGGTGGTTGGTGGTTGGTGGTTGGTGGTTGGTGGTTGGTGGTTGGTGGTTGGTGGTTGGTGGTTGGTGGTTGGTGGTTGGTGGTTGGTGGTTGGTGGTTGGTGGTTGGTGGTTGGTGGTTGGTGGCTGGTGGTTGGTGGTTGGTGGTTGGTGGTTGGTGGTTGGTGGTTGGTGGTTGGTGGTTGGTGGTTGGTGGTTGGTGGTTGGTGGTTGGTGGTTGGTGGTTGGTGGTTGGTGGTTGGTGGTTGGTGGTTGGTGGTTGGTGGTTGGTGGTTGGTGGTTGGTGATTGGTGGTTGATGGTTGGTGGTTGGTGGTTGGAGGTTGGTGGTTGGTGGTTGGTGGTTGGTGGTTGGTGGTTGGTGGTTGGTGGTTGGTGGTTGGTGGTTGGTGGTTGGTGGTTGGTGGTTGGTGGTTGGTGGTTGGTGGTTGGTGGTTGTTGGTTGGTGGTTGGTGGTTGGTGGTTGGTGGTTGGTGGTTGGTGGTTGGTGGTTGGTGGTTGGTGGTTGGTGGTTGGTGGTTGGTGGTTGGTGGTGGTGGTGTTGGTGGTTAGTGGTAGTGGTTGGTGGTTGGTGGTTGGTGGTTGGTGGTTGGTTGTTGGTGGTTGGTGGTGGTGGTGGTGGTTGATGGTTGATGGTTGGTGGTTGGTGGTTGGTGGTTGGTGGTTGGTGGTTGGTGGTTGGTGGTTGGTGGTTGGTGGTTGGTGGTAGGTGGTTGGTGGTTGGTGGTTGGTGGTTGGTGGTTGGTGGTTGGTGGTTGGTGGTTGGTGGTTGGTGGTTGGTGGTTGGTGGTTGGTGGTTGGTGGTTGGTGGTTGGTGGTTGGTGGTTGGTGGTTGGTGGTTGGTGGTTGGTGGTTGGTGGTTGGTGGTTGGTGGTTGGTGGTTGGTGGTTGGTGGTTGGTGGTTGGTGGTTGGTGGTTGGTGGTTGGTGGTTGGTGGTTGGTGGTTGGTGGTTGGTGGTTGGTGGTTGGTGGTTGGTGGTTGGTGGTTGGTGGTTGGTGGTTGGTGGTTGGTGGTTGGTGGTTGGTGGTTGGTGGTTGGTGGTTGGTGGTTGGTGGTTGGTGGTTGGTGGTTGGTGGTTGGTGGTTGGTGGTTGGTGGTTGGTGGTTGGTGGTTGGTGGTTGGTGGTTGGTGGTTGGTGGTTGGTGGTTGGTGGTTGGTGGTTGGTGGTTGGTGGTTGGTGGTTGGTGGATGGTGGTTGGTGGTAGTTGGTTGGTGGTTGGTGGTTGGTGGTTGGTGGATGGTGGTTGGTGGTTGGTGGTTGGTGGTTGGTGGTTGGCGGTTGGTGGTTGGTGGTTGGTGGTTGGTGGTTGGCGGTTGGCGGTTGGTGGTTGGTGGTTGGTGGTTGGTGGTGGGTGGTTGGTGGTTGGTGGTTGGTGGTTGGTGGTTGGTGGTTGGTGGTTGGTGGTTGGTGGTTGGTGGTTGGTGGTTGGTGGTTGGTGGTTGGTGGTTGGTGGTTGGTGGTTGGTGGTTGGTGGTTAGTGGTTGGTGGTTGGTGGTTGGTGGTTGGTGGTTGGTGGTTGGTGGTTGGTGGTTGGTGGTTGGTGGTTGGTGGTTGGTGGTTGGTGGTTGGTGGTTGGTGGTTGGTGGTTGGTGGTTGGTGGTTGGTGGATGGTGGTTGGTGGTAGTTGGTTGGTGGTTGGTGGTTGGTGGTTGGTGGTTGGTGGATGGTGATTGGTGGTTGGTGGTTGGTGGTTGGCGGTTGGTGGTCGGTGGTTGGTGGTTGGCGGTTGGCGGTTGGCGGTTGGTGGTTGGTGGTTGGTGGTTGGCGGTTGGCGGTTGGCGGTTGGTGGTGGGTGGTTGGTGGTTGGTGGTTGGTGGTTGGTGGTTGGTGGTTGGTGGATGGTGATTGGTGGTTGGTGGTTGGTGGTTGGCGGTTGGCGGTTGGTGGTTGGTGGTTGGTGGTTGGCGGTTGGCGGTTGGCGGTTGGTGGTGGGTGGTTGGTGGTTGGTGGTTGGTGGTTGGTGGTTGGTGGTTGGTGGTTGGTGGTTGGTGGTTGGTGGTTGGTGGTTGGTGGTTGGTGGTTGGTGGTAGGTGGTTGGTGGTTGGTGGTTGGTGGTTGGTGGTTGGTGGTTGCTGGTTGGTGGTTGGTGGTTGGTGGTAGGTGGTTGGTGGTTGGTGGTTGGTGGTTGGTGGTTGGTGGTTGGTGGTTGGTGGTTGGTGGTTGGTGGTTGGTGGTTGGTGGTTGGTGGTTGGTGGTTGGTGGTTGGTGGTTGGTGGTTGGTGGTTGGTGGTTGGTGGTTGGTGGTTGGTGGTTGGTGGTTGGTGGTTGGTGGATGGTGGTTGGTGGTTGGTGGTTGGTGGTTGGTGGTTGGTGGTTGGTGGTTGGTGGTTGGTGGTTGGTGGTTGGTGGTTGGTGGTTGGTGGTTGGTGGTTGGTGGTTGGTGGTTGGTGGTTGGTGGTTGGTGGTTGGTGGTTGGTGGTTGGTGGTTGGTGGTTGGTGGTTGGTGGTTGGTGGTTGGTGGTTGGTGGTTGGTGGTTGGTGGTTGGTGGTTGGTGGTTGTTGGTTGGTGGTTGGTGGTTGGTGGTTGGTGGTTGGTGGTTGGTGGTTGGTGGTTGGTGGTTGGTGGTTGGTGGTTGGTGGTGGTGGTGTTGGTGGTTAGTGGTAGTGGTTGGTGGTTGGTGGTTGGTGGTTGGTGGTTGGTGGTTGGTGGTTGGTGGTTGGTGGTTGGTGGTTGGTGGTTGGTGGTTGGTGGTTGGTGGTTGGTGGTTGGTGGTTGGTGGTTGGTGGTTGGTGGTTGGTGGTTGGTGGTTGGTGGTTGGTGGTTGGTGGTTGGTGGTTGGTGGTTGGTGGTTGGTGGTTGGTGGTTGGTGGTTGGTGGTTGGTGGTTGGTGGTTGGTGGTTGGTGGTTGGTGGTTGGTGGTTGGTGGTTGGTGGTTGGTGGTTGGTGGTTGGTGGTTGGTGGCTGGTGGTTGGTGGTTGGTGGTTGGTGGTTGGTGGTTGGTGGTTGGTGGTTGGTGGTTGGTGGTTGGTGGTTGGTGGTTGGTGGTTGGTGGTTGGTGGTTGGTGGTTGGTGGTTGGTGGTTGGTGGTTGGTGGTTGGTGGTTGGTGATTGGTGGTTGATGGTTGGTGGTTGGTGGTTGGAGGTTGGTGGTTGGTGGTTGGTGGTTGGTGGTTGGTGGTTGGTGGTTGGTGGTTGGTGGTTGGTGGTTGGTGGTTGGTGGTTGGTGGTTGGTGGTTGGTGGTTGGTGGTTGGTGGTTGTTGGTTGGTGGTTGGTGGTTGGTGGTTGGTGGTTGGTGGTTGGTGGTTGGTGGTTGGTGGTTGGTGGTTGGTGGTTGGTGGTGGTGGTGTTGGTGGTTAGTGGTAGTGGTTGGTGGTTGGTGGTTGGTGGTTGGTGGTTGGTTGTTGGTGGTTGGTGGTGGTGGTGGTGGTTGATGGTTGATGGTTGGTGGTTGGTGGTTGGTGGTTGGTGGTTGGTGGTTGGTGGTTGGTGGTTGGTGGTTGGTGGTAGGTGGTTGGTGGTTGGTGGTTGGTGGTTGGTGGTTGGTGGTTGGTGGTTGGTGGTTGGTGGTTGGTGGTTGGTGGTTGGTGGTTGGTGGTTGGTGGTTGGTGGTTGGTGGTTGGTGGTTGGTGGTTGGTGGTTGGTGGTTGGTGGTTGGTGGTTGGTGGTTGGTGGTTGGTGGTTGGTGGTTGGTGGTTGGTGGTTGGTGGTTGGTGGTTGGTGGTTGGTGGTTGGTGGTTGGTGGTTGGTGGTTGGTGGTTGGTGGTTGGTGGTTGGTGGTTGGTGGTTGGTGGTTGGTGGTTGGTGGTTGGTGGTTGGTGGTTGGTGGTTGGTGGTTGGTGGTTGGTGGTTGGTGGTTGGTGGTTGGTGGTTGGTGGTTGGTGGTTGGTGGTTGGTGGTTGGTGGTTGGTGGTTGGTGGTTGGTGGTTGGTGGTTGGTGGTTGGTGGTTGGTGGTTGGTGGTTGGTGGTTGGTGGTTGGTGGATGGTGGTTGGTGGTAGTTGGTTGGTGGTTGGTGGTTGGTGGTTGGTGGATGGTGGTTGGTGGTTGGTGGTTGGTGGTTGGTGGTTGGTGGTTGGCGGTTGGTGGTTGGTGGTTGGTGGTTGGTGGTTGGCGGTTGGCGGTTGGTGGTTGGTGGTTGGTGGTTGGTGGTGGGTGGTTGGTGGTTGGTGGTTGGTGGTTGGTGGTTGGTGGTTGGTGGTTGGTGGTTGGTGGTTGGTGGTTGGTGGTTGGTGGTTGGTGGTTGGTGGTTGGTGGTTGGTGGTTGGTGGTTGGTGGTTGGTGGTTGGTGGTTGGTGGTTGGTGGTTGGTGGTTGGTGGTTGGTGGTTGGTGGTTGGTGGTTGGTGGTTGGTGGTTGGTGGTTGGTGGTTGGTGGTTGGTGGTTGGTGGTTGGTGGTTGGTGGATGGTGGTTGGTGGTAGTTGGTTGGTGGTTGGTGGTTGGTGGTTGGTGGTTGGTGGATGGTGATTGGTGGTTGGTGGTTGGTGGTTGGCGGTTGGTGGTTGGTGGTTGGTGGTTGGCGGTTGGCGGTTGGCGGTTGGTGGTTGGTGGTTGGTGGTTGGCGGTTGGCGGTTGGCGGTTGGTGGTGGGTGGTTGGTGGTTGGTGGTTGGTGGTTGGTGGTTGGTGGTTGGTGGATGGTGATTGGTGGTTGGTGGTTGGTGGTTGGCGGTTGGCGGTTGGTGGTTGGTGGTTGGTGGTTGGCGGTTGGCGGTTGGCGGTTGGTGGTGGGTGGTTGGTGGTTGGTGGTTGGTGGTTGGTGGTTGGTGGTTGGTGGTTGGTGGTTGGTGGTTGGTGGTTGGTGGTTGGTGGTTGGTGGTTGGTGGTTGGTGGTAGGTGGTTGGTGGTTGGTGGTTGGTGGTTGGTGGTTGGTGGTTGCTGGTTGGTGGTTGGTGGTTGGTGGTAGGTGGTTGGTGGTTGGTGGTTGGTGGTTGGTGGTTGGTGGTTGGTGGTTGGTGGTTGGTGGTTGGTGGTTGGTGGTTGGTGGTTGGTGGTTGGTGGTTGGTGGTTGGTGGTTGGTGGTTGGTGGTTGGTGGTTGGTGGTTGGTGGTTGGTGGTTGGTGGTTGGTGGTTGGTGGATGGTGGTTGGTGGTTGGTGGTTGGTGGTTGGTGGTTGGTGGTTGGTGGTTGGTGGTTGGTGGTTGGTGGTTGGTGGTTGGTGGTTGGTGGTTGGTGGTTGGTGGTTGGTGGTTGGTGGTTGGTGGTTGGTGGTTGGTGGTTGGTGGTTGGTGGTTGGTGGTTGGTGGTTGGTGGTTGGTGGTTGGTGGTTGGTGGTTGGTGGTTGGTGGTTGGTGGTTGGTGGTTGGTGGTTGGTGGTTGGTGGTTGATGGTTGGTGGTTGGTGGTTGGTGGTTGGTGGTTGGTGGTTGGTGGTTGGTGGTTGGTGGTTGGTGGATGGTGGTTGGTGGTAGTTGGTTGGTGGTTGGTGGTTGGTGGTTGGTGGTTGGTGGTTGGTGGTTGGTGGATGGTGGTTGGTGGTTGGTGGTTGGTGGTTGGTGGTGGTTGGTGGTGGTGGATGGTGGTTGGTGGTTGGTGGTTGGTGGTTGGTGGTTGGCGGTTGGTGGTTGGTGGTTGGTGGTTGGCGGTTGGCGGTTGGTGGTTGGTGGTTGGTGGTTGGTGGTGGGTGGTTGGTGGTTGGTGGTTGGTGGTTGGTGGTTGGTGGTTGGTGGTTGGTGGTTGGTGGTTGGTGGTTGGTGGTTGGTGGTTGGTGGTTGGTGGTTGGTGGTTGGTGATAGGTGGCTTTAACGATGACGACTGTAGGGCACGTGGGCGAAAGTTTTATTTAAAATGGCAGACCCGAGTTTCCCTACGAATAACGTTTACGGTGCAGGGGAGGGATACCCCAGTACCGGCACAAAGGGGTGGGCGAGCAGGCCCCCTCTGGGTCGTCATCCGGCGTCTGCGATTCCGGGTTGGTGGACCACTGGGCCACCCGGAAAGGAATTGCTACCAGCGATGCCTCCCTGAGGGGAGATGCCTCCCACGCTACTAGCGTGGTAGAGGTCCCAGAGGCGGGAGTGGCATCTGCCAGTGTCACCCCGTCTCTGGACGTGAATGTGGAGGAGGCAGATGTCTCGACTGAGCCGGTGGGCCGTGTTACCCGCCAATCGTCGAGACACGCCGGGACTGGTGGAACAGTGGGAGATGGGGGGCACATCTCCCAGGAAGTCGACAATGTCGACCCCGACGACAGCGAAAGCGAGGAGAACTCGCAGCTCGACCTGCCGTGGTTCGGGGGAGCTCCCCACTTAATGGGGGGAGACTCCGATGCACGGTCCGAAAGATCCTCAAAGAAGAGGCGGCTATCGGACGATGAGGATACGTCGAACCCGGGGGATGGGGTACGGAGGGGGCGGAAGTCCGTGACCCTCCCCCGCAGGACCTCCAAGCCGGGAAAGAAGAAGGACTCCACCCCAACGGTGGAGGAGATGGCGGCTCAGATTGGCGGTCTTCCCACAGGGGACATCATACAGGAATTCCTGGAGGAGAATTCCTTGTGGAGAAGACCGCCCTTAAAAGCGGAAATCTAAAGGGCACGTACGTGCGGGACCTAAAGTGGTCCGCACGTAACGCTGAGGCGGCGCTGCTTGAGGTGATTCAGAGGGGGGGAAAGGAGGGCCCCCCCAGCGCCGCCCCGCCCGCTGCCGCCACCGCCGCCGCCCGCCCGCCGCCACGCCCAGGGTAGCCCCCTTCCCTCCCCCGCAGGACTCAGAAGCCAGAGTACAATCTCTACTCAGGCAGAATGAGTCCCTGCGGGGGACCGTGAGGGAGTTGAAGGGCTCTATTGAGGCCATCCGGGAGGAGATGATGGCGTTGAGGAGGATGCGGGTGGCGCACGAACCCCTCCCCACCCCTCCCCCATCGCGGACGTCTCCTCCCCGGGATAACAGGGGAAACATACCGGACCCTCCTCCCCCACCGCAACCGGAAACGGGGTTGGGCACGGAGGGTTTGCTGGAGCAGCTGGGCGCCCTCCTGGACGCCAAGCTTGCCCCAATTAAAAGGGTGCAGGAGAGGCTGTGCGAGGCGGTTTTTGGAACCACTCGCGCGCCCCCTGCCCCTCGAAGCGGTTCCAAAGGTTCGGCGGGTCCCCCCTCATCCCTTCCCCTTCCCTCCCTGTCCCCGTCCCTGGTACCCGCCGCCGGCCCCGGCCCCTCTTCCTCCTCTTCTTCCCGTCCCCAAGAGGGGAAGAAGAAGAAGAAGAAGAAAAAAAAAGAAGAAGAAGGGAGAAAATGCGGCTGCGGCACTTATGCCCCCTCCACCACCTCCCCCCGCCTCCTCGCGGCCGACTAAGCCGGCCCCGACCAGCACCGAGCCCCCTGTCGCCCCCTCCGTGGGGTCCTGGGCTACGGTGGTGGGCCGGAAAGCGAAGGAGGCGGCTAGGAAGGCTGCCAACCCTCCCCCCACCCCGCCCGTCACTAAGGGACCCCAAGGGGCCCCCCACGGAAAGGTTGGGGGTGGGAGGGTCCCGCTCAGGGTGGCCACTCCTCCGAAAGCGGCAGCTATTTCGCTGAAAATTCCGGAGGGGTGCAAGACCACCCTGGCGGAGGCTATGGTAACGGCTAAAGCCGCCATTAAGCTCGGGGAGCTGGGAGTGGGGGACATCCGCATAAAGCGGGCGGTGACCGGGGGTCTCCTGTTAGAGATCCCTGGCCCCGAGGAAGCTGCCAAGGCGGATGCCCTGGCAGCGCGCATGACAGCCGCGCTCAGCGGTATGGGGGTGAGGGTCAACAGGCCCCTCAAGACGGCGGACCTCCGCCTGAGGGGCCTGGACGACTCCGTCACCCCCGAGGAGATAAAAGCGGCGGTGGCGGAGGCCACGGGGTGCCCGCCTGACTCGATTAAGATCGGGGACGTTAAGTCCCCGGCCACCGGGTTGGGCACCACGTGGCTCAAATGCCCCGCCGCCGCGGCTCGCCAATTGGCGAGCAAGGGGAAATTGCGAGTTGGCTGGTCCACCGCAAAAGTTGAGGCACTGGCCGCTAGACCGCTGCAGTGCTTCCGCTGCCTGGCTGTGGGACATGTCAGGCAGCGGGGCACTAGCACGGTCGATCGTAGCGGCCAGTGCTACAAGTGTGGTGAGACCGGCCACCGGGCGAACGAGTGCTCGGCGTCTCCCCGGTGCCCGATTTGCACCGAACTGGGGAGACCGGCCGGGCGGAGCCGAGGGGTGGTGTTGTTTCGATGGGGAAGGTTTCTAGTCGCGGGATGCTACGTTTCGCCCAATTGCAGCCTCGAAGAGTTCGAGGGGTTTCTGGACCGGCTAAGGGTGATGACTACACCATACCTAGCCGGTCCAATGCTGGTCCTGGGGGACATCAACGCGAAGTCCACCACTTGGGGAAACCCCGGGACTACCCCTCGAGGAGAAACTCTCGAGGCTTGGGCGGGGGGCTTGGAGCTCCGGTTGGTGAACCGGGGCTCCGTAGCAACGTGCGTGCGGCATAATGGGTGGTCCATAGTCGATCTGACTTGGGCCACCCCCTCAGCCGTGCGCCGTGTGTCCGCCTGGCGGGTGGCCACAGAGTGGGAGTCACTCTCCGACCACCTCCATATCACCATGGAGGTGGAGGCCACCCAGCAACATCAGGCGGACCAGCCCCCCCCCACGTAGCTCCCATGCGGCGCCCGTTAAATGGGCGCTGTAGCGACTGGACGAGGACGTCCTGAGAGCCTCAGCCCTCGCCTATTCCTGGGTCGAACCCACGGAGCGCGGGACTGACGAGGGAGTGACATGGTTCCGGGGCATCATGAAGTCGTTATGCGATGCTTCGATGCCCCGGGCCGGTAGACACCCCCCGAAGACGTCAGCGTACTGGTGGTCGGGCGAAATTGCGGCCGCGAGGGACACGTGTGTCCGCGCCCGACGCCAGTACACCCGCGCACGTCGACGCAACCCCGTTGGAGGCGTCGACGAGGCGAGGGTGGCCGCCCTGTATAGAGAGTACAGGGCGGCCCGGATGGCTCTCCAGCGTGCAATCGCCGCTGCAAAGGCCGTGGTCTGGGATGAGCTCCTCGGATCCCTTGACAGGGATCCATGGGGGCGCGCCTACAGGGTGGTGCTGAGCAAGCCCCGCCCGTGGGCGCCCCCCATAACCGAGGGGCTTGACCCCGAGTTCCTGGGACGGGTCCTCAGTACACTCTTCCCTCCCTCGGAGGGAACGAGAGAGGACCCGCCCCTTCGGTCCACACCAACTGGACCGATGAGCTCGGGGTCACGGAGAGTGAGCTCTCCCGGGCCGTCCAGAGGATCCGGGAAGGGGGAAAGAAGGCCCCCGGTCCCGATGGGGTCCCTGGACGGGTTTTGGCCACGGCTCTGGACGTCCTCGCCCCGGCTTTCACAGGAATTTTAAATTCCTGCATGAGCCGGGGAATCTTCCCCAGCGAATGGAAAGTCGCCAGGCTGGTTCTCCTCCATAAGGCAGGAAATCCCGCGGACTCTCCCTCCGCGTACCGGCCCCTATGTCTGCTCGACGAGGCGGGCAAGATCTACGAAAAGATCATTGCCGACCGCCTCGTCGAGCATCTGTCCGAACACGATCTGAGCGACAGCCAGTTCGGCTTCCGGAGGGGGCGTTCGACGGTAGACGCCGTCGGTCGTCTCGCCTCCCTCCGGAAAGAGGCTGTCGCTCAAGGCAGGGTGTTGTTGGCGGTGAGTCTCGATATCACCAACGCCTTCAACACCCTGCCATGGGATGAGGTAGTGAGGGCCCTGGACTATTTCCAGGTGCCCTCCTACCTCAAGGAAGTGATCCGGGACTACCTAAGGGACAGGTGGTTCGAATATCCGGGCCGGTACGGAAACATCAGGAGGGAAGAGATGCACCGCGGAGTGCCACAGGGGTCGATCCTCGGACCGCTCCTGTGGCTACTCGCCTTTGACGCGGTGCTGCGGGCTAGCCTTCCTCTCGGCGTCCACCTAATCTGCTACGCGGATGATACATTGGTGGTCGTCGAGGGGAGGTCATGGGGGAGGACCCTGAGCCTGGCGCAAGCAGCGGTGGGCTGCGTCGTCGGTGGGATCCGGAGATTGGGGCTGGAGATTTCTGCCGGCAAAACCGAGGCAATGTGGTCATCTTAGGTCCTTTAGATCCTAACATCATCCAATGTTAGACATCTTAGGTCCTTTACCAAAATCATTTTCTGGAAACCGTTTTATGTTAGTTGTGGCAGATTACTTCACTAGATGGCCAGAGGTAATACCTTTACCAAATTTTCAGGCCAGAACCGTAGCCAATGCGTTAATTAGGGATATTGTAAGTCGTCACGGAGTCCCTCAAGAAATTCATTCTGATCAAGGGCGAACTTTTGAATCAAATATTTTTAAAGAACTAATGATTTTGTTAGGCACTAAGAAAACTAGAACGACTCCTCTACATCCACAATCGGATGGTCTTGTAGAAAGGTTAAATAGGACAATTCTTCAATATCTTTCAATGTTTGTGTCTAAGCATCAAAGGGATTGGGACGAGTTAGTTCCTCTTTTTCTTCTTGCGTATAGGTCTGCTCAGCATGAAAATTTAAAATTAAGTCCATCAATGATGTTATACGGCCGCGAAATTTGTTTGCCATTGGTCTTGTTACGAGGCAGTCTTCCTATTAAGAATGTATTGTATTGTGATTTCAATTTAGATTTGAGAGATAAAATGGATGCTATTCACAAATTCGTTAGAAAACAACAAGAAATTTCTTCGTTTAAAATGAAACAGCAATATGATTCTAAAGTAGTGGAGAAATCTTTTCGGGAGGGGGATTTGGTTTGGTTGTATCAGCCTCTCAGAGTAAAAGGGAAGTGCCCTAAACTTCAATGTCATTGGGATGGACCGTATGTTATTAACACAAAATTGGGTGATGTTGTCTATAGGATTAAGAAGAATAAGCAGAAATTTAAAGTAGTGCATGTTAATAGACTTGCAAAGTTTAATGATAAGTAGTAGTAGTAGGAATTATTATATAAAAAAAAGAAGAATTAATAATAAGTCTGAGTTTTCAAAGATGCTAACGTTATTCCTGGTTTGCTAGGAATCGCTGGTCTACTAATTTACAGGAGTACAAGAAAAGAAAAAGAAAAGCAAGTTGTGGAGGGAGAAATTCAAGACTGCATACATTAAAATTATAATATTGTTGTTATTTTGAAGTTACTAATTGTTACTTGATTATGTTGTATTTTCTTTTCGGCCGCTAACCACTCCAGGTTTTTAAACCGTGGTTTTCCCTGGGGCATCGGGCAAATGCCGGGTTAGTTGGTGATTTTGAAGGGTCCACGGTGTTTGTTTCATTATTTTTGCTCCCACAAAATCACAGGTAATTTTTTTGAATAAAGTTTTTTTTTTGGAGGAGGGGGGAAGTGTTACGGGTCTACCGACATACTAATGTTACGCGTCAGTCGGTATACCCGTTGTATAGAATTGTTAGAAGATTCAGGTTGGTTACAGCGTTGTGAGGACAACGACGCTGGAACGAATGAGAGTCGGGAGACAGACTTGAGAGAAAGCGGACGTACGAGACGTCAAAGGCGATAAAGGCGATATAGCCAAAGATAGTTGCCTTCCTCCAGAAAATAGCGTGTTACAGTTATTGAAAGTGTATTCATTTATTTAGTGAAATAGAGATTTCGTTACATAGTTATAGCTATATTTACATCTATAAATATATCAGTCTCTGCGGGTATTCGTTAGCCCGGCTCGGGCGTAGCCGTCAATCTTATGACAACAGAAATGTTAGAATTGGTATGGTAAGGAAAATGATACGGTTTAACTATTGAATATGAACACACTTTAATAGATAATAACAACTATAACTATACAGGCTCTAACCCACGCGTTCATCGTACCACGCTCTCAATCACCGTTCGCTCGCTTATGCGCCACGGCCTCACGCGCATGCGCCGTCGCGCGTCACCCCGCCATGCTATCTATGTATGACCACATACATCAAGAAAAATAATAATACTCTTTGCAGCAAGTGCCCGTGGGGCTAGCAAACAAAAATTCAAAATAGTTATAGCTATATTTACATCTATAAATATATCAGTCTCTGCGGTTATTCGTTAGCCCGGCTCGGGCGTAGCCGTCAGTCTTATGACAACAGAAAAATAATAATAATATTTGCAGCAAGTGCGCGTGAGACTAGCAAAACAAAAATTCAAAATAGTTACGTGAAATCTGGCGTAGAAAAATATGAAATATAAATATATACAGGGTGGCCCACATAACTTTGAACAGCTCAATATCTCGAAAACTATGCCATCGATTTTAAAGTTCTTAGTCTTAAATTGCATGGAACTGAAGGGCCTTTCTGAGTACATAAACGTGAAGTGGCCTCCCTTCCCCTTTAACGGGGGAGGGGAGGTACCTTTGTAATTTTAAATGGAACCCCCTATAAAATGTTACATATTTAGATTCTACCGGAAAAAACAAGTCAATTTTGTCTGAAACATTTTTTTTGTCAGATACTTCCATGATGAGATATAACAGTTTGAAGTTTCGAGTTGTAGGTACTTGAAGCTCTCGGAAATAGCGTTATGGAATTATACGCGCTTGAGTCCTTTGCTTATTCGTGAAAAAATAAAATGTACTTTAAATTAAATGTTCAAAATGTCCACCACGGGCTTGTAAACATTTATTTACTCGAAACATCAAAGTTGTTCTAACATTTTTTAACATTTCGGGAGTCACTGAAGCGCAAGCGTCACGTATTCTTTGTTTCATATCCTCTTTTGTCGTCGGTGGTTCAAACATAACTTTGTCCTTTACATATCCCCATAAGAAAAAATCTAATGGTGTTAGATCGGGGAATCGAGGAGGCCATTGACGAGGTCCCCCACGACCTATCCATTTGTTCCCAAATTTTTCGTTCAAAATTTGCCAGGTGATGATTGCAAAATGTGCAGGAGCGCCGTCTTGTTGGAACCACATTTCTCTTCTAACGTGCAGTGGCACATCTTCCAAAAGCGCAGGCAAATGATTTTTTAAGAAATCACAATAAATTGCAGATGTTACAGTTTCTTGAAAAAAATAAGGTCCAATCACAAAATCTCCTATTAGGCCACACGAAACATTTAAAGACCATCGATGTTGAAAGGGAACACATCGCATCCAATTTGGGTTTTCCACGGCCCAATAATGCAGATTATGTCTATTTACATGCCCGGAATTCATAATAGTGGCCTCATCGGAAAAAAGTATTTGGCACAAAAAGTCATTTTCTACAACACCCTGCAGCCACTCACAAAATCTTACGCGGTGATCGTAATCTGCTTTCGAAAGCTCTTGTGATAAAACCATGTGATATGGATGATACTTTTGCCGTTTCAAAATTCGTTGAATTGATGAACGACTAATATGTGATGTTTGTGCAAGTGTACGTTGACTAATATGAGGATTTAATGTAATTGCAGCAAGAATACTGGCACTATTATTTTCATTAGTGACAGCTTTAGGTTTATTGCGAGTTTTTTTTACACATTTCACCGTGCTCGCGAAGCCGCTTTTCTAAATTATGTGTGACGTCATCCGACGTTTGACTTCGCGACGAACGCGAGCTCCGCCGCGTTATACATATATATATATAAATCGCCGATATTATAATCATGCGAAAACATGCGAAACGCCGACACGCATGATTACTCAGGCGTGCCTACATGTATATGTATATATATATATATATATATCTATGTATATACAGGGTGTCCCAAAATTCGTGTCGTTCCTGGAAATGGGAGGTTCCTTAGGTCATTTCAAGCGACATTTTCCTTTGCACCAATGTCAACCGCGGCTTTGTTTAGCAGTTATTAACGAAAAACACGGACCAATCAGAGCGCGTCCTGGGCCGCCGCGCCGCGCCGCGCTCGCATCAGAGCGTTGGCGGTACGCCGTGACATCGTAACGAACAAGAGTTTCTCGATTATGTGAATGCTCTCCGATTTCAATGAGCTTTGGATATGTGGTCAAGATCATTATTCTGAACAACATTTCTCTTTAGAATTTGTGGCTGTAGGCTTTAGTTTACGAGATTATCGCGAGAAACTTTACTTGTAAATCCATGGGATCGATGTACTACTAGCTTCTATCCGATTTCAATGAGCTTTGGATATGTGGTCAAGACCATTATTGTGAACAACATTTCTCTTTAGAATTTGTGGTTGTAGGCTTTAGTTTACGAGATTATCGCGAGAAACTTTACTTGTTAATTCATTATGGGTGTTCATGATAGCGGACACGGCCTGCTAATGTATTCGAAACTAAAGCCGACTATCAACCATTTCAAAGGAAAAAGATATTTAAAACGTCGAGTTTTATAACATTATTTCAAGGTCATTGAAATCGATGAAGACCCGGATCATCCTTACCCGACTTACGACAAATTTACCCTGTGCTGCAATACAAGTGTACACACATTTCGAAGCAGCAAATGGATTTACGGCTGAATAAGTAAGTTTTTAAAACAATCAGTTTGTGCCTCTTTTCTCGTTCGGGTAAATTTGAATCGATCGACAAATTTACCCTGTGCTGCAATACAAGTGTACACACATTTCGAAGCAGCAAATGGATTTACGGCTGAATAAGTAAGTTTTTAAAACAATCAGTTTCTGCCTCTTTTCTCGTTCGGGTAAATTTGTCGTAAGTCGGGTAAGGATGATCCGGGTCTTCATCGATTTCAATGACCTTGAAATAATGTTATAAAACTCGACGTTTTAAATATCTTTTTCCTTTGAAATGGTTGATAGTCGGCTTTAGTTTCGAATACATTAGCAGGCCGTGTCCGCTATCATGAACACCCATAATGAATTAACAAGTAAAGTTTCTCGCGATAATCTCGTAAACTAAAGCCTACAACCACAAATTCTAAAGAGAAATGTTGTTCACAATAATGGTCTTGACCACATATCCAAAGCTCATTGAAATCGGATAGAAGCTAGTAGTACATCGATCCCATGGATTTACAAGTAAAGTTTCTCGCGATAATCTCGTAAACTAAAGCCTACAGCCACAAATTCTAAAGAGAAATGTTGTTCAGAATAATGATCTTGACCACATATCCAAAGCTCATTGAAATCGGAGAGCATTCACATAATCGAGAAACTCTTGTTCGTTACGATGTCACGGCGTACCGCCAACGCTCTGATGCGAGCGCGGCGCGGCGCGGCGGCCCAGGACGCGCTCTGATTGGTCCGTGTTTTTCGTTAATAACTGCTAAACAAAGCCGCGGTTGACATTGGTGCAAAGGAAAATGTCGCTTGAAATGACCTAAGGAACCTCCCATTTCCAGGAACGACACGAATTTTGGGACACCCTGTATATACATATATATATATATATATATATATATATATACATATACATGTAGGCACGCCTGAGTAATCATGCGTGTCGGCGTTTCGCATGTTTTCGCATGATTATAATATCGGCGATTTATATATATATATGTATAACGCGGCGGAGCTCGCGTTCGTCGCGAAGTCAAACGTCGGATGACGTCACACATAATTTAGAAAAGCGGCTTCGCGAGCACGGTGAAATGTGTAAAAAAAACTCGCAATAAACCTAAAGCTGTCACTAATGAAAATAATAGTGCCAGTATTCTTGCTGCAATTACATTAAATCCTCATATTAGTCAACGTACACTTGCACAAACATCACATATTAGTCGTTCATCAATTCAACGAATTTTGAAACGGCAAAAGTATCATCCATATCACATGGTTTTATCACAAGAGCTTTCGAAAGCAGATTACGATCACCGCGTAAGATTTTGTGAGTGGCTGCAGGGTGTTGTAGAAAATGACTTTTTGTGCCAAATACTTTTTTCCGATGAGGCCACTATTATGAATTCCGGGCATGTAAATAGACATAATCTGCATTATTGGGCCGTGGAAAACCCAAATTGGATGCGATGTGTTCCCTTTCAACATCGATGGTCTTTAAATGTTTCGTGTGGCCTAATAGGAGATTTTGTGATTGGACCTTATTTTTTTCAAGAAACTGTAACATCTGCAATTTATTGTGATTTCTTAAAAAATCATTTGCCTGCGCTTTTGGAAGATGTGCCACTGCACGTTAGAAGAGAAATGTGGTTCCAACAAGACGGCGCTCCTGCACATTTTGCAATCATCACCTGGCAAATTTTGAACGAAAAATTTGGGAACAAATGGATAGGTCGTGGGGGACCTCGTCAATGGCCTCCTCGATTCCCCGATCTAACACCATTAGATTTTTTCTTATGGGGATATGTGAAGGACAAAGTTATGTTTGAACCACCGAATAATGATCTTGACCACATATCCAAAGCTCATTGAAATCGGAGAGCATTCACATAATCGAGAAACTCTTGTTCGTTACGATGTCACGGCGTACCGCCAACGCTCTGATGCGAGCGCGGCGCGGCGCGGCGGCCCAGGACGCGCTCTGATTGGTCCGTGTTTTTCGTTAATAACTGCTAAACAAAGCCGCGGTTGACATTGGTGCAAAGGAAAATGTCGCTTGAAATGACCTAAGGAACCTCCCATTTCCAGGAACGACACGAATTTTGGGACACCCTGTATATAGATATACATCTAACATACGCGTGTACAGAAATATACAAGCCGACCATAAAAACAACCGTCTCAACGACAACCTATTTGTCCGAAAACACAGTTCTACGAAACTCTTAACAATAGCTCCCAAATTCTTATGGTCCGCGCTTGCCTTATAAATATGGCAAGGATCAAGGCACGCACTCACTACCTTGGATTACCTCTTCTTGATCGCTTCTCAATACGCTTCTCTAATTCCAAACCTTCTGCGAATCCGATCGCATTTTCCTTAGAATTAGCGCCTTGATCCTCGCCGTTTTCAATTCTCTGTTAATATTACGTCTTTTCTTTCGTCCAACACTTATATTACCTCTCTAACTTTGTTACTTTATTTCTCTTGTTTCTTTTCTTGAATATATGTTTTCTAATTTCAAATCCTTGTTCATTTTACTGTTATTTCTCTCTCCTTCCTTCACATACCCTGAAAGCAGTGTGCGTGACCCGTGCCGACGCGTTTCGCGAGTGTGTATGTGCGATCCGTAAAGTTCTCGTGTTCGTTCGGACTCTGCGTTCTGTCTCGTGCGTCTGAGCACGGAGCGGTTGCTCGGTACGAGGGAGACAACCGAGTCATCTCGTTGGTTCTGCAGTCATCGCGGTAATTGTCAATTTCAAGTGATATCACATGCCGAAACGAGCCGGACGGAAATACCAATATAGAAAGTTGGTAAAACAGCTGCACGCAAAAGACGAAGGTACCGTATACAACGAGTATCTCGGTATCGTGACGGATCCCCGCGTGATCCGCGACGTACCATTCACGGGAGTGGTGAAGATCGTCGATCCCCGCGAGGGTCAGAGTTCCGGGACTCCGTCGACGGAACCCGCAGAGTCGGGACAAAGCTAGGGGGACGCGGACGTGCAACGCGAGGAGTCGAGCGCGGAGGAACCTCGCCCGTGGAAATTAGAGCGGGTGGAGTACCTTCCTTCTCTCCCTCCGGTAGATCGGATCCCCGAAACAGATCCGCGTTACGAACGGCTCGTACGCCGCCGGGCGTTGATTCTAAAGTGGTATTGCCACTGTCATAACGAAAAGGGAGACGTTTTGCCTCGTGCGTCTGAGCACGGAGTGGTGCTCGGTACGACGGAAAAACGCGATCCCCTCGCGTACATCTAGCGGATCCACGAGCAAGCGAATACGATTCCCTCGGTGCCTGGTCAGACGTGGACGCACGCGCCACGTGGACCGAAAATCGTCGCATTTTCTCTCTCACGTGCGACCAAAAGGGTGTAACAGACCTACAATAACGTAGGTTTGTTACTAAAATACTCCTGTCAAACCTGGGTTCAACCCAGGAATAGGCGAGAGCTGAGGCTCTCAGGACGTCCTCGTCCAGTCGCTGCAGCGCCCATTTAACGGGCGCCGCATGGGAGCTACGTGGGGGGGGGGGCAGGTCCGCCTGTTGTTGCTGGGTGGCCTCCACCTCCATGGTGATATGGAGGTGGTCTGAGAGAGACTCCCATTCTGTGGCCACCCGCCAGGCGGACACACGGCGTACGGCTGAGGGGTTGGCCCAAGTCAGGTCGACTATGGACCACCCATTATGCCGCACGCACGTTGCCACGGAGCCCTGGTTCACCAACCTGAGCTCCATACCCCCCGCCCAAGCCTCGAGAGTCTCTCCACGAGGGGTGGTCCTGGGGTTTCCCCAAGTGGTGGACTTCGCGTTGAAGTCCCCCAGGACCAACATTGGACCGGCTAGGTAAGGTGTAATCATCACCCTCAGCCGGTCCAAAAACCCCTCGAACTCTTCGAGGCTGCAATTGGGCGAAACGTAGCATCCCGCGACCAGAAGCCTTCCCCATCGAAACAAAACCACCCCACGGCTCCGCTCGACCACGGAGCCGGGGGGGAACTCACCGCCCTTTCGGGCCCATATTGCCACGGAGCCCTCGACGTCCCCCACCCAAGGGGAGGAGTCGGAGACGTCGTAGGGCTCCGTGACAACGGCCAGCCCGACCTGCCTCTCCGCCAGGCCATGGACAAACAAGTCCTGGGCCCGGCGGCAGTGGTTTAGGTTGGCCTGCACCACTGGGAGCGTCCTAGGCATTACTGTGCCGTTGACGCCCCCGGTGTGGCCACCTCAGGCCGGGCTGGCTCTGGAGGTGGGGGATCCACCTCCATTTCCTCACTTGGGGCGGGAGGGGGTCGGGTTGGCTCCCCTCCACCCGCGGCCGGTCTGTCGGAGGGCCCCTTCCCCCCGACTTTCGGGCCCTTCCTTGGCGGCGGCGGGCATAGGCCGCTGCCAGCCTTGTGCCCGGCCGGTCTCCCTAGTTCAGTGCATATCTCAAGCGATCTCGGCACACTCGCGGGTACCATCACCTCCGGGCAGGGGGATTTCTCCCGGGGGGGAGATGACCGCGACGGGACGGGGGTGGAGAGGAGGTCCTGTGCCACCCCCATCCTCTTCATCGCCATCATCTCCTCCCGGATGGCTTCTATCGTGCCCTTCAGCTTCATCACGGTCCCCCGCAGGGACTCGTTTTGCTTGAGTAACGAATGTACTCGAGCTTCCGAGTCCGAGTCCTGCGGGGCAGGGAAGGGGGCTGTCACGGGCGGGGCGGCGGCAGCGGCGGCGGCGGCGGGCGGGGCGGCGCTGGGGGGGCCCTCCTTTTCCCCCCTCTGAATGACTTCGAGCAGCGCCGCCTCGGCGTACCGTGCGGACCACTTAAGTTCCCGCACGAACGTCCCTTTTAAATTCCCGCTCTTTAGGGCGGTCCTCTCCACTAGGCGGACCCTTTCCAAGAATTCTTGGATGATGTCCCCTGTGGAGAGGCCGCTGATCCGCTCCGCCATCACTTCCACCGCTGGGGTGGAATCCTTTTTCCTGCCGGGCTTGGAGGGCTTACGGGGTGGGGGCATGGTCTTTCGCCCCCTCCGTACGTCGTCCCTCGGGGTCAGCTCGTCGTACTCGTCGTCCGAGAGCCGCCTCCTCTTGGAGGATCTCTCGGACCCCGTGTCCGACCCTCCACCCATTACGTGGGTGGCACCCCCCAGCCACGGCAGGTCGAGCTGCGGGTTGTCATCGCTATCGCTGTCAATCTCAGAGATGATGTCAGCTTCCTGGGAGATTTGCCCCTCATCTCCCCCCCGCCGACCAGACCCCGCAAGCCTCGATGATTGGCGGGTCACTCGGCCCACCGATTCCGTCGAGGCTCCTGTCTCTACTTTCACGTCCAGAGACGGGGTGGCATTGGCAGATGCCACACCCGACTCTGGGACCTCTCCCACGCTGGCAGCGTGGGAGGCATCTCCCCTCAGGGAGGCATCGCTGGTAGCACTTACATTCCGGGTGGCCCAGTGGTCCACCAACCCGGACTCGCAGACGCCGGATGACGACCCAGAGGGGGCCTGCTCGCCCACCCCCTCTGTGCCGGTACTAGGGTATCCCTCCCCTGCACCGTAAATGTTTTTTGTAGGGTTACTTGGGTCAGCCATTATAAAACTTTACTCCCACGTGCCCTACCGTCGTCATCGTTTAATCCGTCACTGGGGTGCACTGAGGTTCACTCTGTACTGCCATACAGAGATCTATCAGTGCACCCACGCACCCCTCACTCCGTTAGCACACGACACTGGAAAAGAACATCAGTGCCGCGCCCCAGGGTCCACCACGAGGAGGTGGAGTGAGAGGATTTAGCCCTGTGACAACCCTCAAATAGAGAGTACGGACCGACAGTGGATCAGAGTCTCCACTGTAGGCGCCACAGGACCGAAGACCCCAACCACCAACCACCAACCACCAACCACCAACCACCAACCACCAACCACGAACCACCAACCACCAACCACCAACCACCAACCACCAACCACCAACCACCAACCACCAACCACCAACCACCAACCACCAACCACCAACCACCAACCACCAACCACCAACCACCAACCACCAACCACCAACCATCAACCACCAACCACCAACCACCAACCACCAACCACCAACCACCAACCACCAACCACCAACCACCAACCACCAACCACCAACCACCAACCACCAACCACCAACCACCAACCACCAACCACCAACCACCAACCACCAACCACCAACCACCAACCACCAACCATCAACCACCAACCACCAACCACCAACCACCAACCACCAACCACCAACCACCAACCACCAACCACCAACCACCAACCACCAACCACCAACCACCAACCACCAACCACCAACCACAAACCACCAACCACCAACCACCATCCACAAACCACCAACCACCAACCACCAACCACCAACCACCAACCACCAACCACCAACCACCAACCACCAACCACCAACCACCAACCACCAACCACCAACCACCAACCACCAACCACCAACCACCAACCACCAACCACCAACCACCAACCACCAACCACCAACCACCAACCACCAACCACCAACCACCAACCACCAACCACCAACCACCAACCACCAACCACCAACCACCAACCACCAACCACCAACCACCAACCACCAACCACCAACCACCAACCACCAACCACCAACCACCAACCACCAACCACCAACCACCAACCACCAACCACCAACCACCAACCACCAACCACCAACCACCAACCACCAACCACCAACCACCAACCACCAACCACCAACCACCAACCACCAACCACCAACCACCAACCACCAACCACCAACCACCAACCACCAACCACCAACCACCAACCACCAACCACCAACCACCAACCACCAACCACCAACCACCAACCACCAACCACCAACCACCAACCACCAACCACCAACCACCAACCACCAACCACCAACCACCAACCACCAACCACCAACCACCAACCACCAACCACCAACCACCAACCACCAACCACCAACCACCAACCACCAACCACCAACCACCAACCACCAACCACCAACCACCAACCACCAACCACCAACCACCAACCACCAACCACCAACCACCAACCACCAACCACCAACCACCAACCACCAACCACCAACCACCAACCACCAACCACCAACCACCAACCACCAACCACAAACCACCAACCACCAACCACCATCCACAAACCACCAACCACCAACCACCAACCACCAACCACCAACCACCAACCACCAACCACCAACCACCAACCACCAACCACCAACCACCAACCACCAACCACCAACCACCAACCACCAACCACCAACCACCAACCACCAACCACCAACCACCAACCACCAACCACCAACCACCAACCACCAACCACCAACCACCAACCACCAACCACCAACCACCAACCACCAACCACCAACCACCAACCACCAACCACCAACCACCAACCACCAACCACCAACCACCAACCACCAACCACCAACCACCAACCACCAACCACCAACCACCAACCACCAACCACCAACCACCAACCACCAACCACCAACCACCAACCACCAACCACCAACCACCAACCACCAACCACCAACCACCAACCACCAACCACCAACCACCAACCACCAACCACCAACCACCAACCACCAACCACCAACCACCAACCACCAACCACCAACCACCAACCACCAACCACCAACCACCAACCACCAACCACCAACCACCAACCACCAACCACCAACCACCAACCACCAACCACCAACCACCAACCACCAACCACCAACCACCAACCACCAACCACCAACCACCAACCACCAACCACCAACCACCAACCACCAACCACCAACCACCAACCACCAACCACCAACCACCAACCACCAACCACCAACCACCAACCACCAACCACCAACCACCAACCACCAACCACCAACCACCAACCACCAACCACCAACCACCAACCACCAACCACCAACCACCAACCACCAACCACCAACCACCAACCACCAACCACCAACCACCAACCACCAACCACCAACCACCAACCACCAACCACCACCCACCAACCACCAACCACTAACCACCAACCACCAACCACCAACCACCAACCACCAACCACCAACCACCAACCACCAACCACCAACCACCAACCACCAACCACCAACCACCAACCACCAACCACCAACCACCAACCACCAACCACCAACCACCAACCACCAACCACCAACCACCAACCACCAACCACCAACCACCACCACCAACCACCAACCACCAACCACCAACCACCAACCACCAACCACCAACCACCAACCACCAACCACCAACCACCAACCACCAACCACCAACCACCAACCACCAACCACCAACCACCAACCACCAACCACCAACCACCAACCACCAACCACCAACCACCAACCACCAACCACCAACCACCAACCACCAACCACCAACCACCAACCACCAACCACCAACCACCAACCACCAACCACCAACCACCAACCACCAACCACCAACCACCAACCACCAACCACCAACCACCAACCACCAACCACCAACCACCAACCACCAACCACCAACCACCAACCACCAACCACCAACCACCAACCACCAACCACCAACCACCAACCACCAACCACCAACCACCAACCACCAACCACCAACCACCAACCACCAACCACCAACCACCAACCACCAACCACCAACCACCAACCACCAACCACCAACCACCAACCACCAACCACCAACCACCAACCACCAACCACCAACCACCAACCACCAACCACCAACCACCAACCACCAACCACCAACCACCAACCACCAACCACCAACCACCAACCACCAACCACCAACCACCAACCACCAACCACCAACCACCAACCACCAACCACCAACCACCAACCACCAACCACCAACCACCAACCACCAACCACCAACCACCAACCACCAACCACCAACCACCAACCACCAACCACCAACCACCAACCACCAACCACCAACCACCAACCACCAACCACCAACCACCAACCACCAACCACCAACCACCAACCACCAACCACCAACCACCAACCACCAACCACCAACCACCAACCACCAACCACCAACCACCAACCACCAACCACCAACCACCAACCACCAACCACCAACCACCAACCACCAACCACCAACCACCAACCACCAACCACCAACCACCAACCACCAACCACCAACCACCAACCACCAACCACCAACCACCAACCACCAACCACCAACCACCAACCACCAACCACCAACCACCAACCACCAACCACCAACCACCAACCACCAACCACCAACCACCAACCACCAACCACCAACCACCAACCACCAACCACCAACCACCAACCACCAACCACCAACCACCAACCACCAACCACCAACCACCAACCACCAACCACCAACCACCAACCACCAACCACCAACCACCAACCACCAACCACCAACCACCAACCACCAACCACCAACCACCAACCACCAACCACCAACCACCAACCACCAACCACCAACCACCAACCACCAACCACCAACCACCAACCACCAACCACCAACCACCAACCACCAACCACCAACCACCAACCACCAACCACCAACCACCAACCACCAACCACCAACCACCAACCACCAACCACCAACCACCAACCACCAACCACCAACCACCAACCACCAACCACCAACCACCAACCACCAACCACCAACCACCAACCACCAACCACCAACCACCAACCACCAACCACCAACCACCAACCACCAACCACCAACCACCAACCACCAACCACCAACCACCAACCACCAACCACCAACCACCAACCACCAACCACCAACCACCAACCACCAACCACCAACCACCAACCACCAACCACCAACCACCAACCACCAACCACCAACCACCAACCACCAACCACCAACCACCAACCACCAACCACCAACCACCAACCACCAACCACCAACCACCAACCACCAACCACCAACCACCAACCACCAACCACCAACCACCAACCACCAACCACCAACCACCAACCACCAACCACCAACCACCAACCACCAACCACCAACCACCAACCACCAACCACCAACCACCAACCACCAACCACCAACCACCAACCACCAACCACCAACCACCAACCACCAACCACCAACCACCAACCACCAACCACCAACCACCAACCACCAACCACCAACCACCAACCACCAACCACCAACCACCAACCACCAACCACCAACCACCAACCACCAACCACCAACCACCAACCACCAACCACCAACCACCAACCACCAACCACCAACCACCAACCACCAACCACCAACCACCAACCACCAACCACCAACCACCAACCACCAACCACCAACCACCAACCACCAACCACCAACCACCAACCACCAACCACCAACCACCAACCACCAACCACCAACCACCAACCACCAACCACCAACCACCAACCACCAACCACCAACCACCAACCACCAACCACCAACCACCAACCACCAACCACCAACCACCAACCACCAACCACCAACCACCAACCACCAACCACCAACCACCAACCACCAACCACCAACCACCAACCACCAACCACCAACCACCAACCACCAACCACCAACCACCAACCACCAACCACCAACCACCAACCACCAACCACCAACCACCAACCACCAACCACCAACCACCAACCACCAACCACCAACCACCAACCACCAACCACCAACCACCAACCACCAACCACCAACCACCAACCACCAACCACCAACCACCAACCACCAACCACCAACCACCAACCACCAACCACCAACCACCAACCACCAACCACCAACCACCAACCACCAACCACCAACCACCAACCAACCAACCACCAACCACCAACCACCAACCACCAACCACCAACCACCAACCACCAACCACCAACCACCAACCACCAACCACCAACCACGAACCACCAACCACCAACCACGAACCACCAACCACCAACCACCAACCACCAACCACCAACCACCAACCACCAACCACCAACCACCAACCACCAACCACCAACCACCAACCACCAACCACCAACCACCAACCACCAACCACCAACCACCAACCACCAACCACCAACCACCAACCACCAACCACCAACCACCAACCACCAACCACCAACCACCAACCACCAACCACCAACCACCAACCACCAACCACCAACCACCAACCACCAACCACCAACCACCAACCACCAACCACCAACCACCAACCACCAACCACCAACCACCAACCACAAACACCAACCACCAACCACCAACCACCAACCACCAACCACCAACCACCAACCTCCAACCACCA
The DNA here is from genome assembly GCA_933228785.1 of Lasioglossum pauxillum. Lineage (NCBI taxonomy): Eukaryota > Metazoa > Arthropoda > Insecta > Hymenoptera > Halictidae > Lasioglossum > Lasioglossum pauxillum. Next base: position 23,991,933 of record OW121707.1, on the reverse strand, counting down.
ACCACCCAACCCACCACCAACCACCAACCACCAACCACCAACCACCAACCACCAACCACCAACCACCAACCACCAACCACCAACCACAAACCACCAACCACCAACCACCAACCACCAACCACCAACCACCAACCACGAACAACCAACCACCAACCACCAACCACCAACCACCAACCACCAACCACCAACCACCAACCACCAACCACCAACCACCAACCACCAACCACCAACCACCAACCACCAACCACCAACCACCAACCACCAACCACCAACCACCAACCACCAACCACCAACCACCAACCACCAACCACCAACCACCAACCACCAACCACCAACCACCGACCACCAACCACTAACCACCAACCACCAACCACCACCACCACCACCACCACCAACACCACCAACCCCCACCAACCACCACCAACCACCAACACCAACCACCAACCACCAACCACCAACCACCAACCACCACCACCAACCACCAACCACCAACCACCAACCACCAACCTCCAACCACCAACCACCAACCACCAACCACCAACCACCAACCACCAACCACCAACCACCAACCACCAACCACCAACCGCCAACCACCAACCACCAACCACCAACCACCAACCACCAACCACCAACCACCACACCACCAACCACCAACCACCAACCACCAACCACCAACCACCAACCACCAACCACCAACCACCAACCACCAACCACCAACCACCAACCACCAACCACCAACCACCAACCACCAACCACCAACCACCAACCACCACCACCAACCACCAACCACAACCACCAACCACCAACCACCAACCACCAACCACCAACCACCAACCACCAACCACCAACCACCAACCACAACCACCAACCACCAACCACCAACCACCAACCACCAACCACCAACCACCAACCACCCAACCACCAACCACCAACCACCAACACCACCAACCACCAACCACCAACCACCAACCACCAACCACCAACCACCAACCACCAACCACCAACCACCAACCACCAACCACCAACCACCAACTACCAACCACCAACCACCAAACACCAACCACCAACCACCAACCACCAACCACCAACCACCAACCACCAACCTCCAACCACCAACCACCAACCACCAACCACCAACCACCAACCACCAACCACCAACCACCAACCACCAACCACCAACCACCAACCACCAACCACCAACCACCAACCACCAACCACCAACCACCAACCACCAACCACCAACCACCAACCACCAACCACCAACCACCAACCACCAACCACCAACCTCCAACCACCTCCAACCACCAACCACCAACCACCAACCACCAACCACCAACCACCAACCACCAACCACCAACCACCAACCACCAACCACCAACCACCAACCACCAACCACCAACCACCAACCACCAACCACCAACCACCAACCACCAACCACCAACCACCAACCACCAACCACCAACCACCAACCACCAACCACCAACCACCAACCACCAACCACCAACCACCAACCACCAACCACCAACCACCGACCACCAACCACTAACCACCAACCACCAACCACCAACCACCACCACCACCACCAACACCACCAACCCCCACCAACCACCACCAACCACCAAACACCAACCACCAACCACCAACCACCAACCACCAACCACCAACCACCAACCACCAACCACCAACCACCAACCACCAACCACCAACCACCAACCACCAACCACCAACCACCAACCACCAACCACCAACCACCAACCACCAACCACCAACCACCAACCACCAACCACCAACCACCAACCACCAACCACCAACCACCAACCACCAACCACCAACCACCAACCACCAACCACCAACCACCAACCACCAACCAACAACCACCAACCACCAACCACCAACCACCAACCACCAACCACCAACCACCAACCACCAACCACCAACCACCAACCACCAACCACCAACCACCAACCACCAACCACCAACCACTAACCACCAACCACCAACCACCAACCACCAACCACCAACCACCAACCACCAACCACCAACCACCAACCACCAACCACAAACCACCAACCACCAACCACCAACCACCAACCACCAACCACCAACCACCAACAACCAACCACCAACCACCAACCACCAACCACCAACCACCAACCACCAACCACCAACCACCAACCACCAACCACCAACCACCAACCACCAACCACCAACCACCAACCACCAACCACCAACCACCAACCACCAACCACCAACCACCAACCACCAACCACCAACCACCAACCACCAACCACCAACCACCAACCACCAACCACCAACCACCAACCACCAACCACCAACCACCAACCACCAACCACCAACCACCAACCACCAACCACCAACCACCAACCACCAACCACCAACCACCAACCACCAACCACCAACCACCAACCACCAACCACCAACCACCAACCACCAACCACCAACCACCAACCACCAACCACCAACCACCAACCACCAACCACCAACCACCAACCACCAACCACCAACCACCAACCACTAACCACCAACCACCAACCACCACCACCACCACCATTTTTTTTTTTTTTTTTTTTTTTTTAACGTAGGAAAAACGCTTTACGCGTACCCCGCCCTCCTGGGGGAGAGACGGGGTTATGTGGGACTGTCCGTTCCAGAAGGGACCGGACCTACCCACTAAAAAAAGCTAAGCTATTTTGGAGGTGGTCGGGATCTCGAAATCGAATGCAACCGACCACCTCCAGCCCCGGCTTAGAAGCCCCATTCCCGGGGGGGAGAGAAGCTCCCCCCAATCAAACCTAGTGCTATTTGGACACCATGCGGGTCACCCACACGGTGTCCCCCATCCCTGGGGTCGCTCGGCTGGGTGTCCCGAGCCCCAGCTCGAGACACCCGCGACCCCCGGAGACCCCCCTCCTCGCTCGGGGAAGAGAACCCAAAGGGTTCCCGCCCGGCCGAGGAGGGAGGTTTCCGCACGCGACAAGGAGGGGACAGAGGCGAGTTCCGGCTCGCGTCTGTCCCCTCCCCCTGTCCCACCCCCCAGGTCGACCCCCATTAAAATATAACGATAAATAAATAAAAAAAATAAATGTAAATAAATAAAACTCAATAAATAAAATTGAATACATAAAATACATAAATAAATAAAATACATATAAATCAATTAAGTAAAATATAAATTAATAAAATACGTAAATCAATAAATAAATAAATACATAAAATAAATAAAATGTCAATAAACAAAATGAAATAAAAGACAAACACAACAAAACATACAAAAGGGAGGGCAAAGCAAAAGGGGATAAATAAATAAATAAAATAGAATAAAATAAAATAACGGGGGGGGGTCGACCGGCAGGCCGCATCTTTGTGGTGGGGGGGGAGGGGATTAGTGCTCCTCCTCGCCCCCCCGCGGCCTGCCCACCCCGGGGGCTCCTAGAACGGCAAGCCCCCCTTGGCGGCGGTACGGGTAACTACGTACCGCCGCCAGCACGTCTGCGGCCCCTAGTGGCGGGCCGTCGGCCTCGACGGGGACGTCCCGCCGAGGCCAGCCTCCTGGCGGAGAGGGGGTCGGCCTCCCTCTCCCTCTCCGCTGCCTCCTTCTGCGAAATAACGGTTTCGCAGAAGGAGGCGAACGCGGATCTTGACCTCTCGCTGCCGATCATGTGGTCGACCACGACCGGCAGGGAGAGGTCCACCCCTATAACACCCCTAAGGACACTGCGCGGCTCCGACCACGCTGGACATTCCTCCAGCGTATGCCGCGCAGTGTCCTGGGCCTCACCGCAGTGGTGGCACTGCGCCGTCGGTTCCTTCCCGATTTTACACAGGTACTCCCCGAAGCAACCATGCCCGGAGAGCACCTGTGTCATCTGGTAGGTGAGCCGTACCCGACTCCTGCACCATTCCTCCAGAATGGGCAGGAGCGCCCGGACAATTGGCCGGTCCGAGTTGGCGGAGACAATTTCGTTCCGCCACCGGACCAGGATGTCCTGTCGGGCCTGGTGCCTCAGCACTTCGACCTCTTGCCCCTCGGGGCATAACTCCCCCCGGCGGATGGAGCAGGCAATCCGATACGTGGTTGCCCGCTCCACCGCCATTAGATGGAGGGGAGTCATGCCCGCGAGGAGGCACGCCGCCTCCCCGGAGATGGTGCGAAATCCCCGTATGGTCCGAATGGCCAGCCGTCGTTGCACGCGGTTTGCGTGCAACATGTTACGCCGGCTGGCCATTAACTCTTCGGACCACACGGGGGCTCCATAAAGGAACTTCGCGTGCACCACCCCCGAGTAGAGGCGACGTATCCGATCATCGGGCCCCCCGATATTGGGCAACAGCCGACCAATGGCGGCTGCCACCCCTCCAGCTCGGGGGGCCATACGGTCGAAGTGCTCTTCGAAGCACCAGCGGCTGTCGAGGATCAGGCCGAGATAGTTCATCTCGCCCTTCACCTCGACAGAGGCTTCACCTACCTGGATCCGGAGCTGGGGTGGCTGCCGGCTCCGAGGCAATGCGTGTAACCACATTGCCTCGGTTTTGCCGGCAGAAATCTCCAGCCCCAATCTCCGGATCCCACCGACGACGCAGCCCACCGCTGCTTGCGCCAGGCTCAGGGTCCTCCCCCATGACCTCCCCTCGACGACCACCAATGTATCGTCTGCATAGCAGATTAGGTGGACGCCGAGGGGAAGGTGAGCCCGCAGCACCGCGTCAAAAGCGAGCAGCCACAGGAGCGGTCCGAGGATCGACCCCTGTGGCACTCCGCGGTGCATCTCTTCCCTCCTGATATTACCGTACCGGCCCGGATATTCGAACCACCTGTCCCTCAGGTAGTCCCGGATCACTTCCTTGAGGTAGGAGGGCACCTGGAAATAGTCCAGGGCCCTCACTACCTCATCCCATGCCAGGGTGTTGAAGGCATTGGTGATATCAAGGCTCACAGCCAACAACACCCTGCCCCGAGCGACAGCCTCTTTCCGGAGGGAAGCGAGGCGACCGACGGCATCTACCGTCGATCGCCCCCTCCGGAAGCCGAACTGGCTGTCGCTCAAGTCGGGACCACCATGTTGGGACAGGTGCTCGACGAGGCGGTCGGCAATGATCTTCTCGAAGATCTTACCCGCCTCGTCGAGCAGACATAAGGGCCGGTACGCGGAGGGAGAGTCCGCGGGCTTTCCTGCCTTGTGGAGGAGGACTAGCCTGGCGACTTTCCATTCCCGGGGGAAGACTCCCCGGCTCAGACAGGAATTTAGAATCCCTGTGAAAGCCGGGGCGAGGACGTCCAGGGCCGTGGCCAAGACCCGTCCAGGGACCCCATCGGGACCGGGGGCCTTCTTGCCCCCTTCCCGGATCCTCTGGACGGCCCGGGAGAGCTCACTCTCCGTGACCCCGAGCTCATCGGTCCAGTTGGTGTGGACCGAAGGGGGCGGGTCCTCTCTCGTTCCCTCCGAAGGGGGGAAGAGTGTACTGAGGACCCGTCCCAGGAACTCGGGGTCAAGCCCCTCGGTTATGGGGGGCGCCCACGGGCGGAGCTTACTCAGCACCACCCTGTAGGCGCGCCCCCATGGATCCCTATTGAGGGATCCGAGGAGCTCATCCCAGGCCACGGCCTTTGCAGCGGCAATTGCGCGCTGGAGAGCCATCCGAGCCGCCCTGTACTCTGTATACAGGGCGGTCACTCTCGCCTCGTCGACGCCACCAACAGGGTTGCGTCGACGTGCGCGGGTGTACTGGCGTCGGGCACGGACACACGTGTCCCTCGCGGTCGCGATATCGCCCGACCACCAGTACGCCGACCTCTTCGGGGGGTGTCTACCGGCCCGGGGCATCGAAGCGTCACATAACGACTTCATGATGCCCCGGAACCATGTCACCCCCTCTTCAGTCCCGCGCTCCGTGGGTTCAACCCAGGAATAGGCGAGAGCTGAGGCTCTCAGGACGTCCTCGTCCAGTCGCTGCAGCGCCCATTTAACGGGCGCCGCATGGGAGCTACGTGGGGGGGGGCAGGTCCGCCTGTTGTTGCTGGGTGGCCTCCACCTCCATGGTGATATGGAGGTGGTCTGAGAGAGACTCCCATTCTGTGGCCACCCGCCAGGCGGACACACGGCGTACGGCTGAGGGGGTGGCCCAAGTCAGGTCGACTATGGACCACCCATTATGCCGCACGCACGTTGCCACGGAGCCCTGGTTCAACAACCTGAGCTCCAAGCCCCCCGCCCAAGCCTCGAGAGTCTCTCCACGAGGGGTGGTCCTGGGGTTTCCCCAAGTGGTGGACTTCGCATTGAAGTCCCCCAGGACCAGCATTGGACCGGCTAGGTAAGGTGTAATCATCACCCTCAGCCGGTCCAAAAACCCCTCGAACTCTTCGAGGCTACAATTGGGCGACACGTAGCATCCCGCGACTAGAAGTCTTCCCCATTGAAACAACACCACCCCCCGGCTCCGCTCGACCACGGTGCCGGGGGGGAACTCACCGCCCTTTCGGGCCCAGATTGCCACGGAGCCCTCGACGTCCCCCACCCAAGGGGAGGAGTCAGAGACGTCGTAAGGCTCCGTGACAACGGCCAGCCCGACCTGCCTCTCCGCCAGGCCATGGACAAACAAGTCCTGGGCCCGGCGGGAGTGGTTGAGATTGGCCTGCACCACCGGGAGCGTCCTGGGCATTACTGTGCCGTTGGCGCCCCCGGTATGGCCACCTCAGGCCGGGCTGGCTCTGGAGGTGGAGGGTCCACCTCCATATCCTCACTCGGGGCGGGAGGGGGTCGGGTTGGCTCCCCTCCACCCGCGGCCGGTCTGTCGGAGGGCCCCTTCCCCCCGACTTTCGGGCCCTTCCTTGGCGGCGGCGGGCATAGGCCGCTGCCAGCCTTGTGCCCGGCCGGTCTCCCTAGTTCAGTGCATATCGGGCACCGGGGAGCCGCCGAGCACTCACTCGCTCGGTGGCCAGTCACACCACACTTGTAGCACTGGCCGCTACGATCGACCGTGCTAGTGCACCGCTGCCTGACATGTCCCACAGCCAGGCAGCGGAAACACTGCAGCGGTCTAGCGGCCAGTGCCTCTACCTTTGCGGTGGACCAGCCAACCCGCAATTTTCCTACACTCGCCAATTGGCGAGCCGCAGCGGCGGGGCATTTAAGCCACGTGGTGCCCAACCCGGTGGCCGGGGACTTGATGTCCCCGACCTTTACCGAGTCGAGCGGGCACCCCGTGGCCTCCGCCACCGCCGCTCTTACCTCCCCGGGGGTGACGGAGTCTTCCAGGCCCCTCAGGCGGAGATCCGCCAACTTGAGGGGCCTGTTAACCCTCACCCCCATACCACTTAAAGCGGTTGCCATACGGGCTGCCAAGGCATCGGCTTTGGCAGCCCCCTCTGGCCCGGGGATCTCCAGCAAGAGACCCCCGGTTACCGCCCGCTTCGCACGGATCTCCCCCACCCCGATCTCATGGAGCTTAATGGCGGCCTTGGCCGCCACCATAGCCTCCGCCAGCGTGGTTCTACACCCCTCCGGAATGGTAAGCGAGATCGCTGCCGCTTTCGGAGGGGTGGCCACCCTGGGCGGCACCCTCCCTCCACCACCTTTTCCCTGGGGGGCCTTTAGGGGTCCCTTGGAGACGGGCTGGGTGGGGGGAGGGTTTGCGGCCTTCTTGGCCGCCTCCTTCGCTTTCCGGCCCACCACCGTAGCCCAGGACCCCCCGGAGGGGGCGGTAGGGGGCTCGGTGCGGGCCGGGGCTGGCTTCGTCGATCGCGATGGGGCGGGGGGAGGTGGAGAAGGGGGCATAAGAGCCGCCGCTGTTTCCTCCTTCTTCTTCTTCTTCTTTTTCTTCTTCTTCTTCTTCTTCCCGTCTTGTGGACGGGAAGAAATAAGAGAAGAAGAGCCAGCGGCGGGTACAGGGGGTAGGGGGAGGGGCAGGGACAGGGATGAGGGGGGGGGACCCGCCGGGCCTTTGGCGCCACTCCGAGGGGCAGGGGGCGCGCGAGTGGTCCCAAATATCGCCTCGCTCAACCTCTCCTGCACCTTTCTGATTGGAGCAAGCTTGGCGTCCAGAAGGGCGCCAAGTTGCTCCAGCAACCCCGCCGTGCCCGTCCCCGTTTCCGGCGGAGGAGGGGGGTCCGGCACGATGCCCTTGCCCAAGGCGGAGGGAGGAAGCGATCTCGGCACACTCGCGGGTACCATCACCTCCGGGCAGGGGGATTTCTCCCGGGGGGGAGATGACCGCGACGGGACGGGGGTGGAGAGGAGGTCCTGTGCCACCCCCATCCTCTTCATCGCCATCATCTCCTCCCGGATGGCTTCTATCGTGCCCTTCAGCTTCATCACGGTCCCCCGCAGGGACTCGTTTTGCTTGAGTAACGATTGTACTCGAGCTTCCGAGTCCGAGTCCTGCGGGGCAGGGAAGGGGGCTGTCACGGGCGGGGCGGCGGCAGCGGCGGCGGCGGCGGGCGGGGCGGCGCTGGGGGGGCCCTCCTTTTCCCCCCTCTGAATGACTTCGAGCAGCGCCGCCTCGGCGTACCGTGCGGACCACTTAAGTTCCCGCACGAACGTCCCTTTTAAATTCCCGCTCTTTAGGGCGGTCCTCTCCACTAGGCGGACCCTTTCCAAGAATTCTTGGATGATGTCCCCTGTGGAGAGGCCGCTGATCCGCTCCGCCATCACTTCCACCGCTGGGGTGGAATCCTTTTTCCTGCCGGGCTTGGAGGGCTTACGGGGTGGGGGCATGGTCTTTCGCCCCCTCCGTACGTCGTCCCTCGGGGTCAGCTCGTCGTACTCGTCGTCCGAGAGCCGCCTCCTCTTGGAGGATCTCTCGGACCCCGTGTCCGACCCTCCACCCATTACGTGGGTGGCACCCCCCAGCCACGGCAGGTCGAGCTGCGGGTTGTCATCGCTATCGCTGTCAATCTCAGAGATGATGTCAGCTTCCTGGGAGATTTGCCCCTCATCTCCCCCCCGCCGACCAGACCCCGCAAGCCTCGATGATTGGCGGGTCACTCGGCCCACCGATTCCGTCGAGGCTCCTGTCTCTACTTTCACGTCCAGAGACGGGGTGGCATTGGCAGATGCCACACCCGACTCTGGGACCTCTCCCACGCTGGCAGCGTGGGAGGCATCTCCCCTCAGGGAGGCATCGCTGGTAGCACTTACATTCCGGGTGGCCCAGTGGTCCACCAACCCGGACTCGCAGACGCCGGATGACGACCCAGAGGGGGCCTGCTCGCCCACCCCCTCTGTGCCGGTACTGGGGTATCCCTCCCCTGCACCGTAAATGTTTTTTGTAGGGTTACTTGGGTCAGCCATTATAAAACTTTACTCCCACGTGCCCTACCGTCGTCATCGTTTAATCCGTCACTGGGGTGCACTGAGGTTCACTCTGTACTGCCATACAGAGATCTATCAGTGCACCCACGCACCCCTCACTCCGTTAGCACACGACACTGGAAAAGAACATCAGTGCCGTGCCCCAGGGTCCACCACGAGGAGGTGGAGTGAGAGGATTTAGCCCTGTGACAACCCTCAAATAGAGAGTACGGACCGACAGTGGATCAGAGTCTCCACTGTAGGCGCCACAGGACCGAAGACCCCACCACCACCACCACCACCACCAACCCCCACCAACCACCACCAACCACCAACCACCAACCACCAACCACCAACCACCAACCACCAACCACCAACCACCAACCACCAACCACCAACCACCAACCACCAACCACCAACCTCCAACCACCAACCACCAACCACCAACCACCAACCACCAACCACCAACCACCAACCACCAACCACCAACCACCAACCACCAACCACCAACCACCAACCACCAACCACCAACCACCAACCACCAACCACCAACCACCAACCACCAACCACCAACCACCAACCTCCAACCACCAACCACCAACCACCAACCACCAACCACCAACCACCAACCACCAACCACCAACCACCAACCACCAACCACCAACCACCAACCACCAACCACCAACCACCATCCACCAACCACCAACCACCAACCACCAACCACCAACCACCAACCACCAACCACCAACCACCAACCACCAACCACCAACCACCAACCACCAACCACCAACCACCAACCACCAACCACCAACCACCAACCACCAACCACCAACCACCACCCACCAACCACCAACCACTAACCACCAACCACCAACCACCAACCACCAACCACCAACCACCAACCACCAACCACCAACCACCAACCACCAACCACCAACCACCAACCACCAACCACCAACCACCATCCACCAACCACCAACCACCAACCACCAACCACCAACCACCAACCACCAACCACCAACCACCAACCACCAACCACCAACCACCAACCACCAACCACCAACCACCAACCACCAACCACCAACCACCAACCACCAACCACCAACCACCAACCACCAACCACCAACCTCCAACCACCAACCACCAACCACCAACCACCAACCACCAACCACCAACCACCAACCACCAACCACCAACCACCAACCACCAACCACCAACCACCAACCACCAACCACCAACCACCAACCACCAACCACCAACCACCATCCACCAACCACCAACCACCAACCACCAACCACCAACCACCAACCACCAACCACCAACCACCAACCACCAACCACCAACCACCAACCACCAACCACCAACCACCAACCACCAACCACCAACCACCAACCACCAACCACCAACCACCAACCACCAACCATCAACCACCAACCACCAACCACCAACCACAACCACCAACAACCAACCACCAACCCACCACCAACCACCAACCACCAACCACCAACCACCAACCACCAACCACCAACCACCAACCACCAACCACCAACCACCAACCACCAACCACCAACCACCAACCACCAACCACCAACCACCAACCACCAACCACCAACCACCAACCACCAACCACCAACCACCAACCACCAACCACCAACCACCAACCACCAACCACCAACCACCAACCACCAACCACCAACCACCAACCACCAACCACCAACCACCAACCACCAACCACCAACCACCAACCACCAACCACCAACCACCAACCACCAACAACCAACCACCAACCACCAACCACCAACCACCAACCACCAACCACCAACCACCAACCACCAACCACCAACCACCAACCACCAACCACCAACCACCAACCACCAACCACCAACCACCAACCACCAACCACAACCACCAACCACCAACCACAACCAGCAACCACCAACCACCAACCAACCACCAACCACCAACCACCAACCACCAACCACCAACCACCAACCTCCAACCACCAACCACCAACCACCAACCACCAACCACCAACCACCAACCACCAACCACCAACCACCAACCACCAACCACCAACCACCAACCACCAACCACCAACCACCAACCACCAACCACCAACCACCAACCACCATCCACCAACCACCAACCACCAACCACCAACCACCAACCACCAACCACCAACCACCAACCACCAACCACCAACCACCAACCACCAACCACCAACCACCAACCACCAACCACCAACCACCAACCACCAACCACCAACCACCAACCACCAACCATCAACCACCAACCACCAACCACCAACCACCAACCACCAACCACCAACCACCAACCACCAACCACCAACCACCAACCACCAACCACCAACCACCAACCACCAACCACCAACCACCAACCACCAACCACCAACCAGCAACCACCAACCACCAACCACCAACCACCAACCACCAACCACCAACCACCAAGCACCAACCACCAAGCACCAACCACCAAGCACCAACCACCAACCACCAACCACCAACCACCAACCAGCAACCACCAACCACCAACCACCAACCACCAACCACCACCCACCAACCACCAACCACCAACCACCAACCACCAACCACCATCCACCAACCACCAACCACCAACCACCAACCACCAACCACCAACCACCAACCACCAACCACCAACCACCAACCACCAACCACCAACCACCAACCACCAACCACCAACCACCAACCACCAACCACCAACCACCAACCACCAAACACCAACCACGAACCACCAACCACCAACCACCAACCACCAATCACCAACCACCAACCACCAACCACCAACCACCAACCACCAACCACCAACCACCAACCACCAACCACCAACCACCAACCAGCAACCACCAACCACCAACCACCAACCACCAACCACCAACCACCAACCACCAACCACCAACCACCAACCACCAACCACCAAGCACCAACCACCAAGCACCAACCACCAACCACCAACCACCAACCACCAACCACCAACCACCAACCACCAACCACCAACCACCAACCACCAACCACCAACCACCAACCACCAACCACCAACCACCAACCACCAACCACCAACCACCAACCACCAACCACCAACCACCAACCACCAACCACCAACCACCAACCACCAACCACCAACCACCAACCACCAACCACCAACCACCAACCACCAACCACCAACCACCAACCACCAACCACCAACCACCAACCACCAACCACCAACCACCAACCACCAACCACCAACCACCAACCACCACCCACCAACCACCAACCACTAACCACCAACCACCAACCACCAACCACCAACCACCAACCACCAACCACCAACCACCAACCACCAACCACCAACCACCAACCACCAACCACCAACCACCATCCACCAACCACCAACCACCAACCACCAACCACCAACCACCAACCACCAACCACCAACCACCAACCACCAACCACCAACCACCAACCACCAACCACCAACCACCAACCACCAACCACCAACCACCAACCACCAACCACCAACCACCAACCCACCAACCACCAACCACTAACCACCAACCACCAACCACCAACCACCAACCACCAACCACCAACCACCAACCACCAACCACCAACCACCAACCACCAACCACCAACCACCAACCACCAACCACCATCCACCAACCACCAACCACCAACCACCAACCACCAACCACCAACCACCACCCACCAACCACCAACCACTAACCACCAACCACCAACCACCAACCACCAACCACCAACCACCAACCACCAACCCACCAACCACCAACCACCAACCACCAACCACCAACCACCAACCACCAACCACCAACCACCAACCACCAACCACCAACCACCAACCACCAACCACCAACCACCAACCACCAACCACCAACCACCAACCACCAACCACCAACCACCAACCACCAACCACCAACCACCAACCACCAACCACCAACCACCAACCACCAACCACCAACCACAACCACCAACCACCAACCACAACCACCAACCACCAACCACCAACCACCAACCACCAACCACCAACCACCAACCACCAACCACCAACCACCAACCACCAACCACCAACCACCAACCACCAACCACCAACCACCAACCACCAACCACCAACCACCAACCACCAACCACCAACCACCAACCACCAACACCACCAACCACCAACCACCAACCACCAACCACCAACCACCAACCACCAACCACCAACCACCAACCACCAACCACCAACCACCAACCACCAACCACCAACCACCAACCACCAACCACCAACCACCAACCACCAACCACCAACCACCAACCACCAACCACCAACCACCAACCACCAACCACCAACCACCAACCACCAACCACCAACCACCAACCACCAACCACAACCACCAACCACCAACCACCAACCACCAACCACCAACCACCAACCACCAACCACCAACCACCAACCACCAACCACCAACACCAACCACCAACCACCAACCACCAACCACCAACCACCAACCACCAACCACCAACCACCAACCACCAACCACCAACCACCAACCACCAACCACCAAC
>OW121707.1:23942085-23977842 GCA_933228785.1 Lasioglossum pauxillum | reverse complement strand
CGTCAACACTCGGAGTCATTGACCGACACCGTCGATATCTACCTCGATCGATAATTATCGATTATCTGCCGCGGAGCTCTTTTCCGATTGGCGGATCGCGCTATCGATCCGCCAATCACTCGATCGACGGTGACGGCTACCGGCCAGCTGATCGATCGATCAACAGTTCTCTACGGCCAGTCCTAGCGAATACTCTTTTCATACGTAAAGCTGCGCGTCTTTTTGACCGGCTTTCGCCTAATAAAGCATCTCCGGATCCCTTGCTCAAAGGGATAATCAAGAGCAGCAACTGTTCTCACATATACATTTAATTGTACTCAGTTTTACAGTCTTTTGTACAAAGTTTTGTGTTGTTCGACGAGGCCCTACTATAAGGTGAATAAAGCAAGTGAACGTCCAAGTGCGGTTCCGAGTAATTTATCATCCTATCCCTAAACATTTGTTATTTGCACAAAATTAATATTTATGTAAATTTGTATTATGATATTCACAATCAAACACCATTTTTTATATTTTTTTTGACAACGGCACGGAAGATTTCTTATTAGTTATTCTCTTTTGTAAAGACACGTTATATCCTCACACACAAGAAACACATAAAAAACCACATAAAAATTTAAATTCAGATCCAAATTTAATAGATTCCAAATCATATTTAACCATATATTTCACAGTACAATATCACCATATGTAGACTTCGAAAAGCAATGATTATAAAATTCGCGGCGTCCAACGCTTATAAAATTTCCGGCGTCCAAACGTCACGAATCCAACCGCCACGGCGTCCAAACGGTACGGCGTCCTCAAAATAGTGTTCCGTGTAGTGAAATTATGATATAATAATATCACAAAAGCTAGGATAAGTTGCATTTAACAGCACACTTTAAAATGACATGCAACATTCAGTATTCTAGAATGATCGAAATATTATAGATAAATTGATGGAAAATATGACGATGAAAATTTTCTTCTCAATTCACGGAGGCGGAGAATTTTATTTTCAGTATCTCAATATCAGGTTCTCAAATCCTTGGGAGTCCTCAGAGAATTTTATTTGAGAAACTATTTACAGACAGAATTTACTTATCTCAAATATTTTAGTCAGATTTTAGCATCCAATTGATATATATTCGGACTCCACCATAAATGTACAGAGTATACCGCTTGAAATTAGATTGATATTCTTAAATACCTTCCAAATTACATATATATTCATTACACGATAAAGCATCATGTACGGATGTCGAATGTTTTCAAATGCTGCTATTAGATCAAATATTGTTACCTTTTTGTACTTAAATCTTGGAGTAATTTTTTACCTGCAACATTAAACAATGCAAGTTAAAAGTTCAAGAAACCATAGATATAGAAAATAAAATTATGTAAACACGTGTTATTTTATTACACTGTGACAGGTGATGTTATGCCATATTACTTATTAACAGATAGATCCGTATAGATAAGTATAAATAATAGACTTACGAGAGCAAAAATGATAAATATAGATAAAAATATATTCACAAAATGCATAGCAGCAATACAAAGTACGCTAATAAATGGAATAGTGTTAGAGATAGATATACAAAATAGATATACGCATTGGCAAATAAGGAAGATGTTTAATCACTAATAAATTCAAATCGAGCATCACCATGTTTTATTCTTGATTTTCGTTTCGTACTGTCTTGAAGAATCGCCCATTAAATTGTCTCTCACATGTTGCCGATATATATGTATGGCTTGGACTAGACCGAATCAGCGCTTTTCTCGTAAACAGTAAGTATTCCACAAAAGTGGCGGAAGAAATACTGCACCACATCTTAGTGGCAACATGATGACCTAAAACAATTTAGCAAGAATTAATATACGTAGCTATTATTTTATGTATATAAATAAAGTTCAATATAACAATATAATTATTTTACAATATATAACAAATACACAGGACGAAAAGTGATTATGTGTCTATAAAAAAGCAAGTACTGTTTTAAAACAAATTGCATAAAGCACGATCATATCCGGAACGTATAAAATTAAGTTATTAATGCTTTTTATCAGGGAATATAATACTTTTCAAGATCACAAGTTACATGTTACTCACGGTCAACACATTTGCTTGCAATAATCAGGACGTGATCGTGTTCAAATGAAAATAGTTCAGCTAATATTTCTGCTTCGTACACCACATGTAAAAGATAAATTTGAAAAATCACAAAGTATCGTATTCATTCCTTACAAAAATGATTATATTTTATAGGCAGAATATACTTATCTAAATTATTATTTTTACACAGAATTATTCAGGAGCCGTGAAAGCAATTCTACACATCTGTATAATTTTGCAATAGTTCGTTGTCACTATTTTAATTCACAATCAGATTAATTTCAAAAATTGAATAATGCATGCATTCCGTTTGATTAATTAGATTTACATTTAATTATTTAATTTAATTACTGCATTTAATTATTGTACTCTTAAAACATGTGGCGTCCAAAACAACATATCGCAGGACTCAAGTAATGGGAACTTCAAACATACAATCCCACTAAAAAAAGTTCCATGTCATGTTCATTGATCTGGTTTACTATCTTCCTATTCTTCTTCGAAAAGTCGAAAATTTTCTCCTTGATTATTATCCAATTTCCGCCTTATGTACTTTGATACTTACATCCAGATTAATATTTAAAATGTATAATATCCAATATTAATATAAAAATTATTATGTAAAATATTCATTACTTTCGACAAAATTTCAAATATAAAGACTGAAAGGAAAAGAGCATACAATTATAATTTTCATACAAACTTTAAATACAGATCACATAATTCCCTCCATTGCACACTCTATTAGGTCTTGGTATTTTAACTGGCAAGTTTTAATAACTAGTTTCCATATATTCTTCATTTTAACCTACACCTGTCAAACTTTTTCCTATCTCCTGTAATACTTGCATGATTCTTCTTGTGGCATTTAAATAATTACTACCAGGCATCCTGCACTCAGATAAAATATTACAATTTCACAGTGACAGCATCTATACTTGGAATGCAACAAAATACTTTTGCTTCATGAAATAAATTATTTGCTTCATGAAACAAGCAATTCATCCCTTCGTTTCCTTTTATTGGGATAACTGTAGCTACTTAGATCAATCAAAGACTGTGGGAACAGAAAACGCACAAGGATTTTCAACAATAGTACCTATACTTTAAGCGCACAAAACTACTTATCAAATAATGCGAAACATAATCTGCTTTTTATTGTGGATTTTACTTACTCTTTTATTGATGAATCTCTGTTGAATGCTCCTCTTCTAGTTGTAAACAGATAAATACCACTTTGCAAAGATAGCGCTATATAATAGGTACCATGTCATGTCGTACTGCTGAAATCCATAATGGTTCTAATGCGTGCACACATGTATTACAAGGCAAAATTACTGTGTCTTGTGCATTATTTTATCCTTCATCCAATATCTGGTGGAATTTTCTTCCACTGTCTTAATAATTAGCGTCCAGCTATTCCTCACTCTAACCTATATCTGTCAAACGATATTTTATACAGTTGTTTGTTGTTTGGGATTGGCTGAATGTGTCGGTAGCGTCGGCGTTCCATTGGTTACTCACCTGGTCGCTACGAGATCTGTGATCGATCGTCAACACTCGGAGTCATTGGCCGACACCGTCGATATCTACCTCGATCGATAATTATCGATTATCTGCCGCGGAGCTCTTTTCCGATTGGCGGATCGCGCTATCGATCCGCCAATCACTCGATCGACGGTGACGGCTACCGGCCAGCTGATCGATCGATCAACAGTTCTCTACGGCCAGTCCTAGCGAATACTCTTTTCATACGTAAAGCTGCGCGTCTTTTTGACCGGCTTTCGCCTAATAAAGCATCTCCGGATCCCTTGCTCAAAGGGATAATCAAGAGCAGCAACTGTTCTCACATATACATTTAATTGTACTCAGTTTTACAGTCTTTTGTACAAAGTTTTGTGTTGTTCGACGAGGCCCTACTATAAGGTGAATAAAGCAAGTGAACGTCCAAGTGCGGTTCCGAGTAATTTATCATCCTATCCCTAAACATTTGTTATTTGCACAAAATTAATATTTATGTAAATTTGTATTATGATATTCACAATCAAACACCATTTTTTATATTTTTTTTGACAACGGCACGGAAGATTTCTTATTAGTTATTCTCTTTTGTAAAAACACGTTATATCCTCACACACAAGAAACACATAAAAAACCACATAAAAATTTAAATTCAGATCCAAATTTAATAGATTCCAAATCATATTTAACCATATATTTCACAGTACAATATCACCATATGTAGACTTCGAAAAGCAATGATTATAAAATTCGCGGCGTCCAACGCTTATAAAATTTCCGGCGTCCAAACGTCACGAATCCAACCGCCACGGCGTCCAAACGGTACGGCGTCCTCAAAATAGTGTTCCGTGTAGTGAAATTATGATATAATAATATCACAAAAGCTAGGATAAGTTGCATTTAACAGCACACTTTAAAATGACATGCAACATTCAGTATTCTAGAATGATCGAAATATTATAGATAAATTGATGGAAAATATGACGATGAAAATTTTCTTCTCAATTCACGGAGGCGGAGAATTTTATTTTCAGTATCTCAATATCAGGTTCTCAAATCCTTGGGAGTCCTCAGAGAATTTTATTTGAGAAACTATTTACAGACAGAATTTACTTATCTCAAATATTTTAGTCAGATTTTAGCATCCAATTGATATATATTCGGACTCCACCATAAATGTACAGAGTATACCGCTTGAAATTAGATTGATATTCTTAAATACCTTCCAAATTACATATATATTCATTACACGATAAAGCATCATGTACGGATGTCGAATGTTTTCAAATGCTGCTATTAGATCAAATATTGTTACCTTTTTGTACTTAAATCTTGGAGTAATTTTTTACCTGCAACATTAAACAATGCAAGTTAAAAGTTCAAGAAACCATAGATATAGAAAATAAAATTATGTAAACACGTGTTATTTTATTACACTGTGACAGGTGATGTTATGCCATATTACTTATTAACAGATAGATCCGTATAGATAAGTATAAATAATAGACTTACGAGAGCAAAAATGATAAATATAGATAAAAATATATTCACAAAATGCATAGCAGCAATACAAAGTACGCTAATAAATGGAATAGTGTTAGAGATAGATATACAAAATAGATATACGCATTGGCAAATAAGGAAGATGTTTAATCACTAATAAATTCAAATCGAGCATCACCATGTTTTATTCTTGATTTTCGTTTCGTACTGTCTTGAAGAATCGCCCATTAAATTGTCTCTCACATGTTGCCGATATATATGTATGGCTTGGACTAGACCGAATCAGCGCTTTTCTCGTAAACAGTAAGTATTCCACAAAAGTGGCGGAAGAAATACTGCACCACATCTTAGTGGCAACATGATGACCTAAAACAATTTAGCAAGAATTAATATACGTAGCTATTATTTTATGTATATAAATAAAGTTCAATATAACAATATAATTATTTTACAATATATAACAAATACACAGGACGAAAAGTGATTATGTGTCTATAAAAAAGCAAGTACTGTTTTAAAACAAATTGCATAAAGCACGATCATATCCGGAACGTATAAAATTAAGTTATTAATGCTTTTTATCAGGGAATATAATACTTTTCAAGATCACAAGTTACATGTTACTCACGGTCAACACATTTGCTTGCAATAATCAGGACGTGATCGTGTTCAAATGAAAATAGTTCAGCTAATATTTCTGCTTCGTACACCACATGTAAAAGATAAATTTGAAAAATCACAAAGTATCGTATTCATTCCTTACAAAAATGATTATATTTTATAGGCAGAATATACTTATCTAAATTATTATTTTTACACAGAATTATTCAGGAGCCGTGAAAGCAATTCTACACATCTGTATAATTTTGCAATAGTTCGTTGTCACTATTTTAATTCACAATCAGATTAATTTCAAAAATTGAATAATGCATGCATTCCGTTTGATTAATTAGATTTACATTTAATTATTTAATTTAATTACTGCATTTAATTATTGTACTCTTAAAACATGTGGCGTCCAAAACAACATATCGCAGGACTCAAGTAATGGGAACTTCAAACATACAATCCCACTAAAAAAAGTTCCATGTCATGTTCATTGATCTGGTTTACTATCTTCCTATTCTTCTTCGAAAAGTCGAAAATTTTCTCCTTGATTATTATCCAATTTCCGCCTTATGTACTTTGATACTTACATCCAGATTAATATTTAAAATGTATAATATCCAATATTAATATAAAAATTATTATGTAAAATATTCATTACTTTCGACAAAATTTCAAATATAAAGACTGAAAGGAAAAGAGCATACAATTATAATTTTCATACAAACTTTAAATACAGATCACATAATTCCCTCCATTGCACACTCTATTAGGTCTTGGTATTTTAACTGGCAAGTTTTAATAACTAGTTTCCATATATTCTTCATTTTAACCTACACCTGTCAAACTTTTTCCTATCTCCTGTAATACTTGCATGATTCTTCTTGTGGCATTTAAATAATTACTACCAGGCATCCTGCACTCAGATAAAATATTACAATTTCACAGTGACAGCATCTATACTTGGAATGCAACAAAATACTTTTGCTTCATGAAATAAATTATTTGCTTCATGAAACAAGCAATTCATCCCTTCGTTTCCTTTTATTGGGATAACTGTAGCTACTTAGATCAATCAAAGACTGTGGGAACAGAAAACGCACAAGGATTTTCAACAATAGTACCTATACTTTAAGCGCACAAAACTACTTATCAAATAATGCGAAACATAATCTGCTTTTTATTGTGGATTTTACTTACTCTTTTATTGATGAATCTCTGTTGAATGCTCCTCTTCTAGTTGTAAACAGATAAATACCACTTTGCAAAGATAGCGCTATATAATAGGTACCATGTCATGTCGTACTGCTGAAATCCATAATGGTTCTAATGCGTGCACACATGTATTACAAGGCAAAATTACTGTGTCTTGTGCATTATTTTATCCTTCATCCAATATCTGGTGGAATTTTCTTCCACTGTCTTAATAATTAGCGTCCAGCTATTCCTCACTCTAACCTATATCTGTCAAACGATATTTTATACAGTTGTTTGTTGTTTGGGATTGGCTGAATGTGTCGGTAGCGTCGGCGTTCCATTGGTTACTCACCTGGTCGCTACGAGATCTGTGATCGATCGTCAACACTCGGAGTCATTGGCCGACACCGTCGATATCTACCTCGATCGATAATTATCGATTATCTGCCGCGGAGCTCTTTTCCGATTGGCGGATCGCGCTATCGATCCGCCAATCACTCGATCGACGGTGACGGCTACCGGCCAGCTGATCGATCGATCAACAGTTCTCTACGGCCAGTCCTAGCGAATACTCTTTTCATACGTAAAGCTGCGCGTCTTTTTGACCGGCTTTCGCCTAATAAAGCATCTCCGGATCCCTTGCTCAAAGGGATAATCAAGAGCAGCAACTGTTCTCACATATACATTTAATTGTACTCAGTTTTACAGTCTTTTGTACAAAGTTTTGTGTTGTTCGACGAGGCCCTACTATAAGGTGAATAAAGCAAGTGAACGTCCAAGTGCGGTTCCGAGTAATTTATCATCCTATCCCTAAACATTTGTTATTTGCACAAAATTAATATTTATGTAAATTTGTATTATGATATTCACAATCAAACACCATTTTTTATATTTTTTTTGACAACGGCACGGAAGATTTCTTATTAGTTATTCTCTTTTGTAAAAACACGTTATATCCTCACACACAAGAAACACATAAAAAACCACATAAAAATTTAAATTCAGATCCAAATTTAATAGATTCCAAATCATATTTAACCATATATTTCACAGTACAATATCACCATATGTAGACTTCGAAAAGCAATGATTATAAAATTCGCGGCGTCCAACGCTTATAAAATTTCCGGCGTCCAAACGTCACGAATCCAACCGCCACGGCGTCCAAACGGTACGGCGTCCTCAAAATAGTGTTCCGTGTAGTGAAATTATGATATAATAATATCACAAAAGCTAGGATAAGTTGCATTTAACAGCACACTTTAAAATGACATGCAACATTCAGTATTCTAGAATGATCGAAATATTATAGATAAATTGATGGAAAATATGACGATGAAAATTTTCTTCTCAATTCACGGAGGCGGAGAATTTTATTTTCAGTATCTCAATATCAGGTTCTCAAATCCTTGGGAGTCCTCAGAGAATTTTATTTGAGAAACTATTTACAGACAGAATTTACTTATCTCAAATATTTTAGTCAGATTTTAGCATCCAATTGATATATATTCGGACTCCACCATAAATGTACAGAGTATACCGCTTGAAATTAGATTGATATTCTTAAATACCTTCCAAATTACATATATATTCATTACACGATAAAGCATCATGTACGGATGTCGAATGTTTTCAAATGCTGCTATTAGATCAAATATTGTTACCTTTTTGTACTTAAATCTTGGAGTAATTTTTTACCTGCAACATTAAACAATGCAAGTTAAAAGTTCAAGAAACCATAGATATAGAAAATAAAATTATGTAAACACGTGTTATTTTATTACACTGTGACAGGTGATGTTATGCCATATTACTTATTAACAGATAGATCCGTATAGATAAGTATAAATAATAGACTTACGAGAGCAAAAATGATAAATATAGATAAAAATATATTCACAAAATGCATAGCAGCAATACAAAGTACGCTAATAAATGGAATAGTGTTAGAGATAGATATACAAAATAGATATACGCATTGGCAAATAAGGAAGATGTTTAATCACTAATAAATTCAAATCGAGCATCACCATGTTTTATTCTTGATTTTCGTTTCGTACTGTCTTGAAGAATCGCCCATTAAATTGTCTCTCACATGTTGCCGATATATATGTATGGCTTGGACTAGACCGAATCAGCGCTTTTCTCGTAAACAGTAAGTATTCCACAAAAGTGGCGGAAGAAATACTGCACCACATCTTAGTGGCAACATGATGACCTAAAACAATTTAGCAAGAATTAATATACGTAGCTATTATTTTATGTATATAAATAAAGTTCAATATAACAATATAATTATTTTACAATATATAACAAATACACAGGACGAAAAGTGATTATGTGTCTATAAAAAAGCAAGTACTGTTTTAAAACAAATTGCATAAAGCACGATCATATCCGGAACGTATAAAATTAAGTTATTAATGCTTTTTATCAGGGAATATAATACTTTTCAAGATCACAAGTTACATGTTACTCACGGTCAACACATTTGCTTGCAATAATCAGGACGTGATCGTGTTCAAATGAAAATAGTTCAGCTAATATTTCTGCTTCGTACACCACATGTAAAAGATAAATTTGAAAAATCACAAAGTATCGTATTCATTCCTTACAAAAATGATTATATTTTATAGGCAGAATATACTTATCTAAATTATTATTTTTACACAGAATTATTCAGGAGCCGTGAAAGCAATTCTACACATCTGTATAATTTTGCAATAGTTCGTTGTCACTATTTTAATTCACAATCAGATTAATTTCAAAAATTGAATAATGCATGCATTCCGTTTGATTAATTAGATTTACATTTAATTATTTAATTTAATTACTGCATTTAATTATTGTACTCTTAAAACATGTGGCGTCCAAAACAACATATCGCAGGACTCAAGTAATGGGAACTTCAAACATACAATCCCACTAAAAAAAGTTCCATGTCATGTTCATTGATCTGGTTTACTATCTTCCTATTCTTCTTCGAAAAGTCGAAAATTTTCTCCTTGATTATTATCCAATTTCCGCCTTATGTACTTTGATACTTACATCCAGATTAATATTTAAAATGTATAATATCCAATATTAATATAAAAATTATTATGTAAAATATTCATTACTTTCGACAAAATTTCAAATATAAAGACTGAAAGGAAAAGAGCATACAATTATAATTTTCATACAAACTTTAAATACAGATCACATAATTCCCTCCATTGCACACTCTATTAGGTCTTGGTATTTTAACTGGCAAGTTTTAATAACTAGTTTCCATATATTCTTCATTTTAACCTACACCTGTCAAACTTTTTCCTATCTCCTGTAATACTTGCATGATTCTTCTTGTGGCATTTAAATAATTACTACCAGGCATCCTGCACTCAGATAAAATATTACAATTTCACAGTGACAGCATCTATACTTGGAATGCAACAAAATACTTTTGCTTCATGAAATAAATTATTTGCTTCATGAAACAAGCAATTCATCCCTTCGTTTCCTTTTATTGGGATAACTGTAGCTACTTAGATCAATCAAAGACTGTGGGAACAGAAAACGCACAAGGATTTTCAACAATAGTACCTATACTTTAAGCGCACAAAACTACTTATCAAATAATGCGAAACATAATCTGCTTTTTATTGTGGATTTTACTTACTCTTTTATTGATGAATCTCTGTTGAATGCTCCTCTTCTAGTTGTAAACAGATAAATACCACTTTGCAAAGATAGCGCTATATAATAGGTACCATGTCATGTCGTACTGCTGAAATCCATAATGGTTCTAATGCGTGCACACATGTATTACAAGGCAAAATTACTGTGTCTTGTGCATTATTTTATCCTTCATCCAATATCTGGTGGAATTTTCTTCCACTGTCTTAATAATTAGCGTCCAGCTATTCCTCACTCTAACCTATATCTGTCAAACGATATTTTATACAGTTGTTTGTTGTTTGGGATTGGCTGAATGTGTCGGTAGCGTCGGCGTTCCATTGGTTACTCACCTGGTCGCTACGAGATCTGTGATCGATCGTCAACACTCGGAGTCATTGGCCGACACCGTCGATATCTACCTCGATCGATAATTATCGATTATCTGCCGCGGAGCTCTTTTCCGATTGGCGGATCGCGCTATCGATCCGCCAATCACTCGATCGACGGTGACGGCTACCGGCCAGCTGATCGATCGATCAACAGCAGTGATGCCAGAATCGTGGGCCGTGGGCCGTTTCCCCTCCGCTGGCTCAGCCGGCGCGGCCCCCCACTCTGACATACCGTCGTCGTCACGTTGCTTCTACTGCGCACGCGTTACCCACGAACGTACCTCTACTCTGCCCACTGATATATATACTATGGATACGAGATTCCCATAAGCCAGCCGTACAGCAGTTGAAACATATTGAAGAGTGACTTTAGATGCAAGCGCTGCGAAGAGGACACCACTGTACTAACGGAACTAGCGCGAAGTTTGAAAGATTGAATTTACAAGGGACGCGTATTAATATAGCACAATAATACGAACTGCTTGTATGAAGGTTAAAATTTAAAAAACTGGTTGCAAAAAATAATATTCATGGAAATAGTGAAATAAATATATTTATATATAAATATAATATAAAAGAAACAGGAGTAATGATTATTGGAATTCGCAGAAAGTGAATAGTAATTTTAAAAATGTTTCTAAACATTAAACATTTAATGTTTAATGTTTCAACATTTTATTTTTTTTTATTTTCACTAAATATGCACGACAAAACACGATAAACAGTAAAATACACGCCTGCTCCAAACCACGCTGTAAACCAAAATGGTTAAAAATGGTCGTTCTCCCCAACGCGCAACTACATTGCGAACAACGCCACCTGAAGAGTGGCAAAGTGTAGAGCACTACGGGGGTGAAGAGGAGTACGGGGGAATATAGTACAGCGGTGTCCTCTTCGCAGCGCTGGCATGTAAAGCCACTTCAATATGTTTCACAGCATCTCGTATCCATAGTATATATATCAGTGACTCTGCCAGTGTGAGTGCCTGCTCGATTGCACGCGCGCTACACTCACCAGCATACCTCTACTATATCCGTGTGCGCTGCTTGTGCGCTTGCGCCAGCCACAATCTATTTTTAGCACTTTCCATCCACATTCACGCCTGCTTTGCGGAAACGAAATTGAAATTCGACGGTCGAGCCGTCGAGCCGTCGAGCGTATGAAGCGCAATCTGGATCTACAGCCTTCGAGTCCCCGCGTGCAGCGATATTTATTTCTATTTTTCATTACTTTTTTAATTACATTTCTTAACCTTCTAAAAAATATAAAAACTATGTTAAAAATATATATTACATATTCGTAAGTTTGAACCCTTTATCTCAACCAGGAGGGTAGTTAAAGGGTAAAAACTAATGGTTTTTTCCACATTTTCCCTATTTAATGGTATACTTAAAAATTCTAGAAAAATTCTACAATTTTGTAGATATTATTCCTTATGATTGTGAATTTTTTCAGATTTTTTGCAAATAGTAAGTATGAAAAATCGTATAGCCGGATAAGATGGTCAAAAGTACTCATCCAAATTAATTTTTAATCACACCATGTTCAATAAAAAATTACGAAAAAATTCATGAATATTCTACCTAATAGCATACACGATTGAGACCATTTTCAAACTTTTTGGTTGTACAATCGATTTTTAAACAAATCGGAAAGCATAAATGTGTTTATATCCTTCTTTTAATTTTAGAAAAGCAGAAGACTTTCAAATCGCGCGTGTGCTAGCGGCAGGGGAATTTTCGGGCAGCGCGAATTGCATGAATCCTTTAAGTTGAAAATAAATGTGTGAAAACTGTGATTAGTTGAACTTTCCATTCGGAGCCCTTACCGTCTGCACCAACCCAAACTGTCGAGAGTCATGCTCATGTATTGAAATATGATATCTAACAATAGTATCTAACTACTGAATTTTTCTAAAATTGGTATCTCTAAAATTTCAGTACGAAATATGCACTTTCTTAGAATGTTTGGAGATTTCTAATTTTTTCACATATGTTTGCATAATCCGAAAAATCTGAAAATCACACGTTAATAATCACGATGCAACGCAACTAACAATAATATAAACGTGTTCAACTGAAAAATTCAACATAATAGTGGCTATTTTATGCTTTCCGATTTGTTTAAAAATCGATTGTACAACCAAAAAGTTTGAAAATGGTCTCAATCGTGTATGCTATTAGGTAGAATATTCATGAATTTTTTCGTAATTTTTTATTGAACATGGTGTGATTAAAAATTAATTTGGATGAGTACTTTTGACCATCTTATCCGGCTATACGATTTTTCATACTTACTATTTGCAAAAAATCTGAAAAAATTCACAATCATAAGGAATAATATCTACAAAATTGTAGAATTTTTCTAGAATTTTTAAGTATACCATTAAATAGGGAAAATGTGGAAAAAACCATTAGTTTTTACCCTTTAACTACCCTCCTGGTTGAGATAAAGGGTTCAAACTTACGAATATGTAATATATATTTTTAACATAGTTTTTATATTTTTTAGAAGGTTAAGAAATGTAATTAAAAAAGTAATGAAAAATAGAAATAAATATCGCTGCACGCGGGGACTCGAAGGCTGTAGATCCAGATTGCGCTTCATACGCTCGACGGCTCGACGGCTCGACCGTCGAATTTCAATTTCGTTTCCGCAAAGCAGGCGTGAATGTGGATGGAAAGTGCTAAAAATAGATTGTGGCTGGCGCAAGCGCACAAGCAGCGCACACGGATATAGTAGAGGTATGCTGGTGAGTGTAGCGCGCGTGCAATCGAGCAGGCACTCACACTGGCAGAGTAGAGGTACGTTCGTGGGTAACGCGTGCGCAGTAGAAGCAACGTGACGACGACGGTATGTCAGAGTGGGGGGCCGCGCCGGCTGAGCCAGCGGAGGGGAAACGGCCCACGGCCCACGATTCTGGCATCACTGATCAACAGTTCTCTACGGCCAGTCCTAGCGAATACTCTTTTCATACGTAAAGCTGCGCGTCTTTTTGACCGGCTTTCGCCTAATAAAGCATCTCCGGATCCCTTGCTCAAAGGGATAATCAAGAGCAGCAACTGTTCTCACATATACATTTAATTGTACTCAGTTTTACAGTCTTTTGTACAAAGTTTTGTGTTGTTCGACGAGGCCCTACTATAAGGTGAATAAAGCAAGTGAACGTCCAAGTGCGGTTCCGAGTAATTTATCATCCTATCCCTAAACATTTGTTATTTGCACAAAATTAATATTTATGTAAATTTGTATTATGATATTCACAATCAAACACCATTTTTTATATTTTTTTTGACAACGGCACGGAAGATTTCTTATTAGTTATTCTCTTTTGTAAAAACACGTTATATCCTCACACACAAGAAACACATAAAAAACCACATAAAAATTTAAATTCAGATCCAAATTTAATAGATTCCAAATCATATTTAACCATATATTTCACAGTACAATATCACCATATGTAGACTTCGAAAAGCAATGATTATAAAATTCGCGGCGTCCAACGCTTATAAAATTTCCGGCGTCCAAACGTCACGAATCCAACCGCCACGGCGTCCAAACGGTACGGCGTCCTCAAAATAGTGTTCCGTGTAGTGAAATTATGATATAATAATATCACAAAAGCTAGGATAAGTTGCATTTAACAGCACACTTTAAAATGACATGCAACATTCAGTATTCTAGAATGATCGAAATATTATAGATAAATTGATGGAAAATATGACGATGAAAATTTTCTTCTCAATTCACGGAGGCGGAGAATTTTATTTTCAGTATCTCAATATCAGGTTCTCAAATCCTTGGGAGTCCTCAGAGAATTTTATTTGAGAAACTATTTACAGACAGAATTTACTTATCTCAAATATTTTAGTCAGATTTTAGCATCCAATTGATATATATTCGGACTCCACCATAAATGTACAGAGTATACCGCTTGAAATTAGATTGATATTCTTAAATACCTTCCAAATTACATATATATTCATTACACGATAAAGCATCATGTACGGATGTCGAATGTTTTCAAATGCTGCTATTAGATCAAATATTGTTACCTTTTTGTACTTAAATCTTGGAGTAATTTTTTACCTGCAACATTAAACAATGCAAGTTAAAAGTTCAAGAAACCATAGATATAGAAAATAAAATTATGTAAACACGTGTTATTTTATTACACTGTGACAGGTGATGTTATGCCATATTACTTATTAACAGATAGATCCGTATAGATAAGTATAAATAATAGACTTACGAGAGCAAAAATGATAAATATAGATAAAAATATATTCACAAAATGCATAGCAGCAATACAAAGTACGCTAATAAATGGAATAGTGTTAGAGATAGATATACAAAATAGATATACGCATTGGCAAATAAGGAAGATGTTTAATCACTAATAAATTCAAATCGAGCATCACCATGTTTTATTCTTGATTTTCGTTTCGTACTGTCTTGAAGAATCGCCCATTAAATTGTCTCTCACATGTTGCCGATATATATGTATGGCTTGGACTAGACCGAATCAGCGCTTTTCTCGTAAACAGTAAGTATTCCACAAAAGTGGCGGAAGAAATACTGCACCACATCTTAGTGGCAACATGATGACCTAAAACAATTTAGCAAGAATTAATATACGTAGCTATTATTTTATGTATATAAATAAAGTTCAATATAACAATATAATTATTTTACAATATATAACAAATACACAGGACGAAAAGTGATTATGTGTCTATAAAAAAGCAAGTACTGTTTTAAAACAAATTGCATAAAGCACGATCATATCCGGAACGTATAAAATTAAGTTATTAATGCTTTTTATCAGGGAATATAATACTTTTCAAGATCACAAGTTACATGTTACTCACGGTCAACACATTTGCTTGCAATAATCAGGACGTGATCGTGTTCAAATGAAAATAGTTCAGCTAATATTTCTGCTTCGTACACCACATGTAAAAGATAAATTTGAAAAATCACAAAGTATCGTATTCATTCCTTACAAAAATGATTATATTTTATAGGCAGAATATACTTATCTAAATTATTATTTTTACACAGAATTATTCAGGAGCCGTGAAAGCAATTCTACACATCTGTATAATTTTGCAATAGTTCGTTGTCACTATTTTAATTCACAATCAGATTAATTTCAAAAATTGAATAATGCATGCATTCCGTTTGATTAATTAGATTTACATTTAATTATTTAATTTAATTACTGCATTTAATTATTGTACTCTTAAAACATGTGGCGTCCAAAACAACATATCGCAGGACTCAAGTAATGGGAACTTCAAACATACAATCCCACTAAAAAAAGTTCCATGTCATGTTCATTGATCTGGTTTACTATCTTCCTATTCTTCTTCGAAAAGTCGAAAATTTTCTCCTTGATTATTATCCAATTTCCGCCTTATGTACTTTGATACTTACATCCAGATTAATATTTAAAATGTATAATATCCAATATTAATATAAAAATTATTATGTAAAATATTCATTACTTTCGACAAAATTTCAAATATAAAGACTGAAAGGAAAAGAGCATACAATTATAATTTTCATACAAACTTTAAATACAGATCACATAATTCCCTCCATTGCACACTCTATTAGGTCTTGGTATTTTAACTGGCAAGTTTTAATAACTAGTTTCCATATATTCTTCATTTTAACCTACACCTGTCAAACTTTTTCCTATCTCCTGTAATACTTGCATGATTCTTCTTGTGGCATTTAAATAATTACTACCAGGCATCCTGCACTCAGATAAAATATTACAATTTCACAGTGACAGCATCTATACTTGGAATGCAACAAAATACATTTGCTTCATGAAATAAATTATTTGTTAACAAATTATTTGCTTCATGAAACAAGCAATTCATCCCTTCGTTTCCTTTTATTGGGATAACTGTAGCTACTTAGATCAATCAAAGACTGTGGGAACAGAAAACGCACAAGGATTTTCAACAATAGTACCTATACTTTAAGCGCACAAAACTACTTATCAAATAATGCGAAACATAATCTGCTTTTTATTGTGGATTTTACTTACTCTTTTATTGATGAATCTCTGTTGAATGCTCCTCTTCTAGTTGTAAACAGATAAATACCACTTTGCAAAGATAGCGCTATATAATAGGTACCATGTCATGTCGTACTGCTGAAATCCATAACGGTTCTAATGCGTGCACACATGTATTACAAGGCAAAATTACTGTGTCTTGTGCATTATTTCATCCTTCATCCAATATCTGGTGGAATTTTCTTCCACTGTCTTAATAATTAGCGTCCAGCTATTCCTCACTCTAACCTATATCTGTCAAACGATATTTTATACAATTGTTTCTTATTTGCACAAAATTAATATTTATGTAAATTTGTATTATGATGTTCACAGTCAAACACCATTTTTTATATTTTTTTTACAACGGCATGGAAGATTTCTTATTAGTTATTCTCTTTTGTAAAAATACGTTATATTTTCACACACAAGAAGCACATAAAGAACCACAAAAAAGATTCACACAAAAGAAACATAAAAAAATCACAAAAATAAAAATTCTGATCCAAATTTAACAGATTCCAAATCATATTTAACCATATATATCACAATAAAATATCACCATATGTAGACTTCGAAAAGCAATGATTATAAAATTCGCGGCGTCCAACGATTATAAAATTTCCGGCGTCCAAACGTCACGTATCCAACCGCCACGGCGTCCAAACGGTACGAGTTCAATCGGCACGAGTCGAATCGGCACGGAGTCCAAAAGGAACCCGTCCAATCGGGACAGTCCAATCGGGACGTGTCCAATCGGTCGGAGTCCAACTGGGCATCACTCCTGCTGCTGCGTGCTGCGTGCTGCTGCGTGCTGCTGCGTGCTGCTGTGTGCTGCGTGCTGCTGCTGCTGCGTGCTGCTGCTGCTGCTGCTGCTGCTGCTGCTGCGTGCTGCTGTTGCTGCTGCTGCTGCGTGCTGCTGCTGCTGCTGCTGCGTGCTGCTGCTGCTGCTGCTGCGTGCTGTTGCTGCTGCTGCGTGCTGCTGCTGCTGCTGCTGCTGCGTGCTGCTGCTGCTGCGTGCTGCTGCTGCTGCATGCTGCTGCTGCTGCTGCGTGCTGCTGCTGCTGCTGCGTGCTGCTGCTGCTGCTGCTGCTGCGTGCTGCTGCTGCTGCTGCGTGCTGCTGCTGCTGCTGCGTGCTGCTGCTGCTGCTGCGTGCTGCGTGCTGCTGCTGCTGCTGCGTGCTGCTGCTGCTGCTGCGTGCTGCTGCTGCTGCTGCTGCGTGCTGCTGCGTGCTGCTGCTGCTGCTGCGTGCTGCTGCTGCTGCTGCGTGCTGCTGCTGCGTGCTGCTGCTGATGCTGCGTGCTGCTGCTGCGTGCTGCTGCTGCGTGCTGCTGCTGGTGCTACTGCTGCGTGCTGCTGCTGCGTGCTGCTGCTGCTGCTGCGTGCTGCTGCTGCTGCGTACTGCTGCTGCTGCTGCGTGCTGCTGCTGCGTCCTGCTGCTGCGTGCTGCTGCTGCGTGCTGCTGCTGCTGCTGCGTGCTGCTGCTGCTGCTGCGTGCTGCTGCTGCGTGCTGCTGCTGCTGCTGCGTGCTGCTGCTGCTGCTGCTGCTGCTGCGTGCTGCTGCTGCTGCTGCGTGCTGCTGCTGCTGCTGCGTGCTGCTGCGTGCTGCTGCTGCTGCTGCGTGCTGCTGCTGCTGCTGCTGCGTGCTGCTGCTGCTGCTGCGTGCTGCTGCTGCTTCTGCTGGTGCATGCTGCTGCTGCTGCCGCGTGCTGCTGCTGCGTGCTGCTGCTGCGTGCTGCTGCTGCGTGCTGCTGCTGCTGCGTGCTGCTGCTGCTGCTGCGTGCTGCTGCTGCTGCTGCGTGCTGCTGCGTGCTGCTGCTGCTGCTGCGTGCTGCTGCTGCTGCTGCTGCGTGCTGCTGCTGCTGCTGCGTGCTGCTGCTGCTTCTGCTGGTGCGTGCTGCTGCTGCTGCTGCGTGCTGCTGCTGCGTGCTGCTGCTGCGTGCTGCGTGCTGCTGCGTGCTGCTGCTGCTGCTGCGTGCTGCTGCTGCTGCTGCGTGCTGCTGCTGCTGCTGCTGCGTGCTGCTGCTGCTGCTGCTGCGTGCTGCTGCTGCTGCTGCTGCTGCTGCTGCGTGCTGCTGCTGCTGCTGCGTGCTGCAGCTGCTGCTGCGTGCTGCTGCTGCTGCTGCGAGCTGCTGCTGCTGCTGCGTGCTGCTGCTGCTGCTGCGTGCTGCTGCTGCGTGCTGCTGCTGCTGCTGCGTGCTGCTGCTGCGTGCTGCTGCTGATGCTGCGTGCTGCTGCTGCGCGCTGCTGCTGCGTGCTGCTGCTGGTGCTACTGCTGCCTGCTGCTGCTGCGTGCTGCTGCTGCTGCTGCGTGCTGCTGCTACTGCTGCTGCTGCGTGCTGCTGCTGCTGCGTGCTGCTGCTGCTGCATGCTGCTGCTGCTGCTGCGTGCTGCTGCTGCTGCTGCGTGCTGCTGCTGCTGCTGCTGCTGCGTGCTGCTGCTGCTGCTGCGTGCTGCTGCTGCTGCTGCTGCGTGCTGCTGCTGCTGCTGCTGCTGCGTGCTGCTGCTGCTGCTGCGTGCTGCTGCTGCTGCTGCGTACTGCTGCTGCTGCTGCGTGCTGCTGCTGCTGCTGCGTGCTGCTGCTGCTGCTGCGTGCTGCTGCTGCTGCTGCGTGCTGCTGCTGCTGCGTGCTGCTGCTGCTGCTGCTGCTGCTGCGTGCTGCTGCTGCTGCTGCGTGCTGCTGCTGCTGCTGCGTG
Source organism: Lasioglossum pauxillum (assembly GCA_933228785.1). Taxonomy (NCBI): domain Eukaryota; kingdom Metazoa; phylum Arthropoda; class Insecta; order Hymenoptera; family Halictidae; genus Lasioglossum; species Lasioglossum pauxillum. Next base: position 23,958,092 of record OW121707.1, on the reverse strand, counting down.
CTGCTGCTGCTGCTGCTGCTGCTGCGTGCTGCTGCTGCGTGCTGCTGCTGCTGCTGCGTGCTGCTGCTGCTGCTGCGTACTGCTGCTGCTGCTGCGTGCTGCTGCTGCTGCTGCTGCTGCTGCGTGCTGCTGCTGCTGCTGCGTGCTGCTGCTGCTGCTGCGTGCTGCTGCTGCTGCTGCGTGCTGCTGCTGCTGCTGCGTGCTGCTGCTGCTGCTGCGTGCTGCTGCTGCTGCGTGCTGCTGCTGCTGCGTGCTGCTGCTGCTGCTGCTGCTGCTGCTGCTGCTGTGTGCTGCTGCTGCTGCTGCGTGCTGCTGCTGCTGCATGCTGCTGCTGCTGCTGCGTGCTGCTGCTGCTGCTGCGTGCTGCTGCTGCTGCTGCGTGTTGCTGCTGCTGCTGCGTGCTGCTGCTGCTGCTGCTGCTGCGTGCTGCTGCTGCTGCTGCGTGCTGCTGCTGCTGCTGCGTGCTGCTGCTGCTGCTGCGTGCTGCTGCTGCTGCTGCGTACTGCTGCTGCTGCTGCGTGCTGCTGCGTGCTGCTGCTGCTGCGTGCTGCTGCTGCTGCTGCGTGCTGCTGCTGCTGCTGCGTGCTGCTGCTGCTGCTGCTGCGTGCTGCTGCTGCTGCTGCGTGCTGCTGCTGCTGCTGCTGCGTGCTGCTGCTGCGTGCTGCTGCTGCGTGCTGCTGCTGCGTGCTGCTGCTGGTGCTACTGCTGCGTGCTGCTGCTGCGTGCTGCTGCTGCTGCGTGCTGCTGCTACTGCTGCGTGCTGCTGCTGCTGCTGCGTGCTGCTGCTGCTGCGTACTGCTGCTGCTGCTGCGTGCTGCTGCTGCGTCCTGCTGCTGCTGCTGCGAGCTGCTGCTGCTGCTGCGTGCTGCTGCTGCGTGCTGCTGCTGCTGCGTGCTGCTGCTGCTGCTGCTGCGTGCTGCTGCTGCTGCTGCGTGCTGCTGCTGCTGCTGCGTGCTGCTGCTGCTGCTGCGTGCTGCTGCGTGCTGCTGCTGCTGCTGCTGCTGCGTACTGCTGCTGCTGCTGCGTGCTGCTGCGTGCTGCTGCTGCTGCTGCTGCGTGCTGCTGCTGCTGCTGCGTGCTGCTGCTGCTGCTGCGTGCTGCTGCTGCTGCTGCTGCGTGCTGCTGCTGCTGCTGCTGCTGCTGCTGCGTGCTGCAGCTGCTGCTGCGTGCTGCTGCTGCTGCATGCTGCTGCTGCTGCTGCGTGCTGCTGCTGCTGCTGCGTGCTGCTGCTGCTGCTGCGTGCTGCTGCTGCTGCTGCGTGCTGCTGCTGCTGCTGCTGCTGCGTGCTGCTGCTGCTGCTGCGTGCTGCTGCTGCTGCTGCTGCGTGCTGCTGCTGCGTACTGCTGCTGCTGCTACGTGCTGCTGCTGCTGCTGCGTGCTGCTGCTGCTGCTGCGTGCTGCTGCTGCTGCTGCGTGCTGCTGCTGCTGCTGCTGCTGCGTGCTGCTGCTGCTGCTGCGTGCTGCTGCTGCTGCTGCGTGCTGCTGCTGCTGCTGCGTGCTGCTGCTGCTGCTGCGTGCTGCTGCTGCTGCTGCTGCTGCTACGTGCTGCTGCTGCTGCGTGCTGCTGCTGCTGCTGCGTGCTGCTGCTGCTGCGTACTGCTGCTGCTGCTGCGTGCTGCTGCTGCGTCCTGCTGCTGCTGCTGCTGCTGCTGCGTGCTGCTGCTGCGTGCTGCTGCTGCTGCGTGCTGCTGCTGCTGCTGCTGCGTGCTGCTGCTGCTGCTGCGTGCTGCTGCTGCTGCTGCTGCTGCTGCGTGCTGCTGCTGCTGCTGCGTGCTGCTGCTGCTGCTGCTGCGTGCTGCTGCTGCTGCTGCGTGCTGCTGCTGCTGCTGCTGCTGCTACGTGCTGCTGCTGCTGCTGCGTGCTGCTGCTGCTGCTGCGTGCTGCTGCTGCTGCTGCGTGCTGCTGCTGCTGCTGCGTGCTGCTGCTGCGTGCTGCTGCTGCGTGCTGCTGCTGGTGCTACTGCTGCGTGCTGCTGCTGCGTGCTGCTGCTGCTGCTGCGTGCTGCTGCTGCTGCTGCGTGCTGCTGCTGCTGCTGCGTGCTGCTGCTGCTGCTGCTGCGTGCTGCTGCTGCTGCTGCGTGCTGCTGCTGCTGCTGCGTGCTGCTGCTGCTGCTGCGTGCTGCTGCTGCTGCTGCGTGCTGCTGCTGCTGCTGCGTGCTGCTGCTGCGTGCTGCTGCTGCGTGCTGCTGCTGCGTGCTGCGTGCTGCTGCGTGCTGCTGCTGCTGCTGCGTGCTGCTGCTGCTGCGTGCTGCTGCTGCTGCTGCGTGCTGCTGCTGCTGCTGCGTGCTGCTGCTGCTGCTGCTGCGTGCTGCTGCTGCTGCTGCGTGCTGCTGCTGCTGCTGCTGCTGCTGCTGCTGCTGCTGCGTGCTGCTGCTGCTGCTGCGTGCTGCAGCTGCTGCTGCGTGCTGCTGCTGCTGCGTGCCGAGCTGCTGCTGCTGCTGCGTGCTGCTGCTGCTGCTGCGTGCTGCTGCTGCGTGCTGCTGCTGATGCTGCGTGCTGCTGCTGCGTGCTGCTGCTGCGTGCTGCTGCTGCGTGCTGCTGCTGCGTGCTGCTGCTGCGTGCTGCTGCTGCGTGCTGCTGCTGGTGCTACTGCTGCGTGCTGCTGCTGCGTGCTGCTGCTGCTGCTGCGTGCTGCTGCGTGCTGCTGCTGCTGCTGCGTGCTGCTGCTGCTGCTGCTGCTGCTGCGTGCTGCTGCTGCTGCTGCTGCGTGCTGCTGCTGCTGCTGCGTGCTGCTGCTGCTGCTGCGTGCTGCTGCTGCTGCTGCGTGCTGCTGCTGCTGCTGCGTGCTGCTGCTGCTGCTGCGTGCTGCTGCTGCGTGCTGCTGCTGCGTGCTGCTGCTGCGTGCTGCGTGCTGCTGCGTGCTGCTGCTGCTGCTGCTGCTGCTGCTGCTGCTGCGTGCTGCTGCTGCGTGCTGCTGCTGCGTGCTGCTGCTGCGTGCTGCTGCTGCGTGCTGCTGCTGGTGCTACTGCTGCGTGCTGCTGCTGCGTGCTGCTGCTGCTGCTGCGTGCTGCTGCTGCTGCTGCGTGCTGCTGCTGCGTGCTGCTGCTGCTGCGTGCTGCTGCTGCTGCGTGCTGCTGCTGCTGCGTGCTGCTGCTGCTGCTGCTGCGTGCTGCTGCTGCTGCTGCTGCGTGCTGCTGCTGCTGCTGCGTGCTGCTGCTGCTGCTGCGTGCTGCTGCGTGCTGCTGCTGCTGCTGCTGCTGCGTACTGCTGCTGCTGCTGCGTGCTGCTGCTGCTGCTGCGTGCTGCTGCTGCTGCTGCTGCTGCGTGCTGCTGCTGCTGCTGCGTGCTGCTGCTGCTGCTGCTGCGTGCTGCTGCTGCGTACTGCTGCTGCTGCTGCTGCTGCTGCTACGTGCTGCTGCTGCTGCTGCGTGCTGCTGCTGCTGCTGCGTGCTGCTGCTGCTGCTGCGTGCTGCTGCTGCTGCTGCTGCTGCGTGCTGCTGCTGCTGCTGCGTGCTGCTGCTGCTGCTGCGTGCTGCTGCTGCTGCTGCTGCTGCTGCGTGCTGCTGCTGCTGCTGCGTGCTGCTGCTGCTGCTGCTGCTGCTACGTGCTGCTGCTGCTGCTGCGTGCTGCTGCTGCTGCTGCGTGCTGCTGCTGCTGCGTACTGCTGCTGCTGCTGCGTGCTGCTGCTGCGTCCTGCTGCTGCTGCTGCTGCTGCTGCGTGCTGCTGCTGCGTGCTGCTGCTGCTGCGTGCTGCTGCTGCTGCTGCTGCGTGCTGCTGCTGCTGCTGCGTGCTGCAGCTGCTGCTGCTGCTGCTGCGTGCTGCTGCTGCTGCTGCGTGCTGCTGCTGCTGCTGCTGCGTGCTGCTGCTGCTGCTGCGTGCTGCTGCTGCTGCTGCTGCTGCTGCTACGTGCTGCTGCTGCTGCTGCGTGCTGCTGCTGCTGCTGCGTGCTGCTGCTGCTGCTGCGTGCTGCTGCTGCGTGCTGCTGCTGCGTGCTGCTGCTGGTGCTACTGCTGCGTGCTGCTGCTGCGTGCTGCTGCTGCTGCTGCGTGCTGCTGCGTGCTGCTGCTGCTGCTGCGTGCTGCTGCTGCTGCTGCGTGCTGCTGCTGCTGCTGCGTGCTGCTGCTGCTGCTGCGTGCTGCTGCTGCTGCTGCGTGCTGCTGCTGCTGCTGCGTGCTGCTGCTGCTGCTGCGTGCTGCTGCTGCTGCTGCGTGCTGCTGCTGCTGCTGCGTGCTGCTGCTGCTGCTGCGTGCTGCTGCTGCGTGCTGCTGCTGCGTGCTGCTGCTGCGTGCTGCGTGCTGCTGCGTGCTGCTGCTGCTGCTGCGTGCTGCTGCTGCTGCGTGCTGCTGCTGCTGCTGCGTGCTGCTGCTGCTGCTGCGTGCTGCTGCTGCTGCTGCTGCGTGCTGCTGCTGCTGCTGCGTGCTGCTGCTGCTGCTGCTGCTGCTGCTGCTGCTGCTGCTGCGTGCTGCTGCTGCTGCTGCGTGCTGCAGCTGCTGCTGCGTGCTGCTGCTGCTGCGTGCCGAGCTGCTGCTGCTGCTGCGTGCTGCTGCTGCTGCTGCGTGCTGCTGCTGCGTGCTGCTGCTGATGCTGCGTGCTGCTGCTGCTGCTGCTGCTGCTGCTGCTGCTGCTGCTGCTGCTGCTGCTGCTGCTGCTGCTGCTGCTGCTGCTGCTGCTGCTGCTGCTGCTGCTGCTGCTGCTGCTGCTGCTGCTGCTGCTGCTGCTGCTGCTGCTGCTGCTGCTGCTGCTGCTGCTGCTGCTGCTGCTGCTGCTGCTGCTGCTGCTGCTGCTGCTGCTGCTGCTGCTGCTGCTGCTGCTGCTGCTGCTGCTGCTGCTGCTGCTGCTGCTGCTGCTGCTGCTGCTGCTGCTGCTGCTGCTGCTGCTGCTGCTGCTGCTGCTGCTGCTGCTGCTGCTGCTGCTGCTGCTGCTGCTGCTGCTGCTGCTGCTGCTGCTGCTGCTGCTGCTGCTGCTGCTGCTGCTGCTGCTGCTGCTGCTGCTGCTGCTGCTGCTGCTGCTGCTGCTGCTGCTGCTGCTGCTGCTGCTGCTGCTGCTGCTGCTGCTGCTGCTGCTGCTGCTGCTGCTGCTGCTGCTGCTGCTGCTGCTGCTGCTGCTGCTGCTGCTGCTGCTGCTGCTGCTGCTGCTGCTGCTGCTGCTGCTGCTGCTGCTGCTGCTGCTGCTGCTGCTGCTGCTGCTGCTGCTGCTGCTGCTGCTGCTGCTGCTGCTGCTGCTGCTGCTGCTGCTGCTGCTGCTGCTGCTGCTGCTGCTGCTGCTGCTGCTGCTGCTGCTGCTGCTGCTGCTGCTGCTGCTGCTGCTGCTGCTGCTGCTGCTGCTGCTGCTGCTGCTGCTGCTGCTGCTGCTGCTGCTGCTGCTGCTGCTGCTGCTGCTGCTGCTGCTGCTGCTGCTGCTGCTGCTGCTGCTGCTGCTGCTGCTGCTGCTGCTGCTGCTGCTGCTGCTGCTGCTGCTGCTGCTGCTGCTGCTGCTGCTGCTGCTGCTGCTGCTGCTGCTGCTGCTGCTGCTGCTGCTGCTGCTGCTGCTGCTGCTGCTGCTGCTGCTGCTGCTGCTGCTGCTGCTGCTGCTGCTGCTGCTGCTGCTGCTGCTGCTGCTGCTGCTGCTGCTGCTGCTGCTGCTGCTGCTGCTGCTGCTGCTGCTGCTGCTGCTGCTGCTGCTGCTGCTGCTGCTGCTGCTGCTGCTGCTGCTGCTGCTGCTGCTGCTGCTGCTGCTGCTGCTGCTGCTGCTGCTGCTGCTGCTGCTGCTGCTGCTGCTGCTGCTGCTGCTGCTGCTGCTGCTGCTGCTGCTGCTGCTGCTGCTGCTGCTGCTGCTGCTGCTGCTGCTGCTGCTGCTGCTGCTGCTGCTGCTGCTGCTGCTGCTGCTGCTGCTGCTGCTGCTGCTGCTGCTGCTGCTGCTGCTGCTGCTGCTGCTGCTGCTGCTGCTGCTGCTGCTGCTGCTGCTGCTGCTGCTGCTGCTGCTGCTGCTGCTGCTGCTGCTGCTGCTGCTGCTGCTGCTGCTGCTGCTGCTGCTGCTGCTGCTGCTGCTGCTGCTGCTGCTGCTGCTGCTGCTGCTGCTGCTGCTGCTGCTGCTGCTGCTGCTGCTGCTGCTGCTGCTGCTGCTGCTGCTGCTGCTGCTGCTGCTGCTGCTGCTGCTGCTGCTGCTGCTGCTGCTGCTGCTGCTGCTGCTGCTGCTGCTGCTGCTGCTGCTGCTGCTGCTGCTGCTGCTGCTGCTGCTGCTGCTGCTGCTGCTGCTGCTGCTGCTGCTGCTGCTGCTGCTGCTGCTGCTGCTGCTGCTGCTGCTGCTGCTGCTGCTGCTGCTGCTGCTGCTGCTGCTGCTGCTGCTGCTGCTGCTGCTGCTGCTGCTGCTGCTGCTGCTGCTGCTGCTGCTGCTGCTGCTGCTGCTGCTGCTGCTGCTGCTGCTGCTGCTGCTGCTGCTGCTGCTGCTGCTGCTGCTGCTGCTGCTGCTGCTGCTGCTGCTGCTGCTGCTGCTGCTGCTGCTGCTGCTGCTGCTGCTGCTGCTGCTGCTGCTGCTGCTGCTGCTGCTGCTGCTGCTGCTGCTGCTGCTGCTGCTGCTGCTGCTGCTGCTGCTGCTGCTGCTGCTGCTGCTGCTGCTGCTGCTGCTGCTGCTGCTGCTGCTGCTGCTGCTGCTGCTGCTGCTGCTGCTGCTGCTGCTGCTGCTGCTGCTGCTGCTGCTGCTGCTGCTGCTGCTGCTGCTGCTGCTGCTGCTGCTGCTGCTGCTGCTGCTGCTGCTGCTGCTGCTGCTGCTGCTGCTGCTGCTGCTGCTGCTGCTGCTGCTGCTGCTGCTGCTGCTGCTGCTGCTGCTGCTGCTGCTGCTGCTGCTGCTGCTGCTGCTGCTGCTGCTGCTGCTGCTGCTGCTGCTGCTGCTGCTGCTGCTGCTGCTGCTGCTGCTGCTGCTGCTGCTGCTGCTGCTGCTGCTGCTGCTGCTGCTGCTGCTGCTGCTGCTGCTGCTGCTGCTGCTGCTGCTGCTGCTGCTGCTGCTGCTGCTGCTGCTGCTGCTGCTGCTGCTGCTGCTGCTGCTGCTGCTGCTGCTGCTGCTGCTGCTGCTGCTGCTGCTGCTGCTGCTGCTGCTGCTGCTGCTGCTGCTGCTGCTGCTGCTGCTGCTGCTGCTGCTGCTGCTGCTGCTGCTGCTGCTGCTGCTGCTGCTGCTGCTGCTGCTGCTGCTGCTGCTGCTGCTGCTGCTGCTGCTGCTGCTGCTGCTGCTGCTGCTGCTGCTGCTGCTGCTGCTGCTGCTGCTGCTGCTGCTGCTGCTGCTGCTGCTGCTGCTGCTGCTGCTGCTGCTGCTGCTGCTGCTGCTGCTGCTGCTGCTGCTGCTGCTGCTGCTGCTGCTGCTGCTGCTGCTGCTGCTGCTGCTGCTGCTGCTGCTGCTGCTGCTGCTGCTGCTGCTGCTGCTGCTGCTGCTGCTGCTGCTGCTGCTGCTGCTGCTGCTGCTGCTGCTGCTGCTGCTGCTGCTGCTGCTGCTGCTGCTGCTGCTGCTGCTGCTGCTGCTGCTGCTGCTGCTGCTGCTGCTGCTGCTGCTGCTGCTGCTGCTGCTGCTGCTGCTGCTGCTGCTGCTGCTGCTGCTGCTGCTGCTGCTGCTGCTGCTGCTGCTGCTGCTGCTGCTGCTGCTGCTGCTGCTGCTGCTGCTGCTGCTGCTGCTGCTGCTGCTGCTGCTGCTGCTGCTGCTGCTGCTGCTGCTGCTGCTGCTGCTGCTGCTGCTGCTGCTGCTGCTGCTGCTGCTGCTGCTGCTGCTGCTGCTGCTGCTGCTGCTGCTGCTGCTGCTGCTGCTGCTGCTGCTGCTGCTGCTGCTGCTGCTGCTGCTGCTGCTGCTGCTGCTGCTGCTGCTGCTGCTGCTGCTGCTGCTGCTGCTGCTGCTGCTGCTGCTGCTGCTGCTGCTGCTGCTGCTGCTGCTGCTGCTGCTGCTGCTGCTGCTGCTGCTGCTGCTGCTGCTGCTGCTGCTGCTGCTGCTGCTGCTGCTGCTGCTGCTGCTGCTGCTGCTGCTGCTGCTGCTGCTGCTGCTGCTGCTGCTGCTGCTGCTGCTGCTGCTGCTGCTGCTGCTGCTGCTGCTGCTGCTGCTGCTGCTGCTGCTGCTGCTGCTGCTGCTGCTGCTGCTGCTGCTGCTGCTGCTGCTGCTGCTGCTGCTGCTGCTGCTGCTGCTGCTGCTGCTGCTGCTGCTGCTGCTGCTGCTGCTGCTGCTGCTGCTGCTGCTGCTGCTGCTGCTGCTGCTGCTGCTGCTGCTGCTGCTGCTGCTGCTGCTGCTGCTGCTGCTGCTGCTGCTGCTGCTGCTGCTGCTGCTGCTGCTGCTGCTGCTGCTGCTGCTGCTGCTGCTGCTGCTGCTGCTGCTGCTGCTGCTGCTGCTGCTGCTGCTGCTGCTGCTGCTGCTGCTGCTGCTGCTGCTGCTGCTGCTGCTGCTGCTGCTGCTGCTGCTGCTGCTGCTGCTGCTGCTGCTGCTGCTGCTGCTGCTGCTGCTGCTGCTGCTGCTGCTGCTGCTGCTGCTGCTGCTGCTGCTGCTGCTGCTGCTGCTGCTGCTGCTGCTGCTGCTGCTGCTGCTGCTGCTGCTGCTGCTGCTGCTGCTGCTGCTGCTGCTGCTGCTGCTGCTGCTGCTGCTGCTGCTGCTGCTGCTGCTGCTGCTGCTGCTGCTGCTGCTGCTGCTGCTGCTGCTGCTGCTGCTGCTGCTGCTGCTGCTGCTGCTGCTGCTGCTGCTGCTGCTGCTGCTGCTGCTGCTGCTGCTGCTGCTGCTGCTGCTGCTGCTGCTGCTGCTGCTGCTGCTGCTGCTGCTGCTGCTGCTGCTGCTGCTGCTGCTGCTGCTGCTGCTGCTGCTGCTGCTGCTGCTGCTGCTGCTGCTGCTGCTGCTGCTGCTGCTGCTGCTGCTGCTGCTGCTGCTGCTGCTGCTGCTGCTGCTGCTGCTGCTGCTGCTGCTGCTGCTGCTGCTGCTGCTGCTGCTGCTGCTGCTGCTGCTGCTGCTGCTGCTGCTGCTGCTGCTGCTGCTGCTGCTGCTGCTGCTGCTGCTGCTGCTGCTGCTGCTGCTGCTGCTGCTGCTGCTGCTGCTGCTGCTGCTGCTGCTGCTGCTGCTGCTGCTGCTGCTGCTGCTGCTGCTGCTGCTGCTGCTGCTGCTGCTGCTGCTGCTGCTGCTGCTGCTGCTGCTGCTGCTGCTGCTGCTGCTGCTGCTGCTGCTGCTGCTGCTGCTGCTGCTGCTGCTGCTGCTGCTGCTGCTGCTGCTGCTGCTGCTGCTGCTGCTGCTGCTGCTGCTGCTGCTGCTGCTGCTGCTGCTGCTGCTGCTGCTGCTGCTGCTGCTGCTGCTGCTGCTGCTGCTGCTGCTGCTGCTGCTGCTGCTGCTGCTGCTGCTGCTGCTGCTGCTGCTGCTGCTGCTGCTGCTGCTGCTGCTGCTGCTGCTGCTGCTGCTGCTGCTGCTGCTGCTGCTGCTGCTGCTGCTGCTGCTGCTGCTGCTGCTGCTGCTGCTGCTGCTGCTGCTGCTGCTGCTGCTGCTGCTGCTGCTGCTGCTGCTGCTGCTGCTGCTGCTGCTGCTGCTGCTGCTGCTGCTGCTGCTGCTGCTGCTGCTGCGTGCTGCGTGCTGCGTGCTGCTGCGTGCTGCTGCGTGCTGCTGCTGCTGCTGCTGCGTGCTGCTGCTGCGTGCTGCTGCTGCGTGCTGCTGCTGCGTGCTGCTGCTGCGTGCTGCTGCTGCGTGCTGCTGCTGGTGCTACTGCTGCGTGCTGCTGCTGCGTGCTGCTGCTGCTGCTGCGTGCTGCTGCTGCTGCTGCGTGCTGCTGCTGCGTGCTGCTGCTGCTGCGTGCTGCTGCTGCTGCGTGCTGCTGCTGCTGCGTGCTGCTGCTGCTGCTGCTGCGTGCTGCTGCTGCTGCTGCTGCGTGCTGCTGCTGCTGCTGCGTGCTGCTGCTGCTGCTGCGTGCTGCTGCGTGCTGCTGCTGCTGCTGCTGCTGCGTACTGCTGCTGCTGCTGCGTGCTGCTGCTGCTGCTGCGTGCTGCTGCTGCTGCTGCTGCTGCGTGCTGCTGCTGCTGCTGCGTGCTGCTGCTGCTGCTGCTGCGTGCTGCTGCTGCGTACTGCTGCTGCTGCTGCTGCTGCTGCTACGTGCTGCTGCTGCTGCTGCGTGCTGCTGCTGCTGCTGCGTGCTGCTGCTGCTGCTGCGTGCTGCTGCTGCTGCTGCTGCTGCGTGCTGCTGCTGCTGCTGCGTGCTGCTGCTGCTGCTGCGTGCTGCTGCTGCTGCTGCTGCTGCTGCGTGCTGCTGCTGCTGCTGCGTGCTGCTGCTGCTGCTGCTGCTGCTACGTGCTGCTGCTGCTGCTGCGTGCTGCTGCTGCTGCTGCGTGCTGCTGCTGCTGCGTACTGCTGCTGCTGCTGCGTGCTGCTGCTGCTGCTGCTGCTGCTGCTGCTGCTGCTGCGTGCTGCTGCTGCGTGCTGCTGCTGCTGCGTGCTGCTGCTGCTGCTGCTGCGTGCTGCTGCTGCTGCTGCGTGCTGCAGCTGCTGCTGCTGCTGCTGCGTGCTGCTGCTGCTGCTGCGTGCTGCTGCTACTGCTGCTGCGTGCTGCTGCTGCTGCTGCGTGCTGCTGCTGCTGCTGCTGCTGCTGCTACGTGCTGCTGCTGCTGCTGCGTGCTGCTGCTGCTGCTGCGTGCTGCTGCTGCTGCTGCGTGCTGCTGCTGCGTGCTGCTGCTGCGTGCTGCTGCTGGTGCTACTGCTGCGTGCTGCTGCTGCGTGCTGCTGCTGCTGCTGCGTGCTGCTGCGTGCTGCTGCTGCTGCTGCGTGCTGCTGCTGCTGCTGCGTGCTGCTGCTGCTGCTGCGTGCTGCTGCTGCTGCTGCTGCGTGCTGCTGCTGCTGCTGCGTGCTGCTGCTGCTGCTGCGTGCTGCTGCTGCTGCTGCGTGCTGCTGCTGCTGCTGCGTGCTGCTGCTGCTGCTGCGTGCTGCTGCTGCTGCTGCGTGCTGCTGCTGCGTGCTGCTGCTGCGTGCTGCTGCTGCGTGCTGCGTGCTGCTGCGTGCTGCTGCTGCTGCTGCGTGCTGCTGCTGCTGCGTGCTGCTGCTGCTGCTGCGTGCTGCTGCTGCTGCTGCGTGCTGCTGCTGCTGCTGCTGCGTGCTGCTGCTGCTGCTGCGTGCTGCTGCTGCTGCTGCTGCTGCTGCTGCTGCTGCTGCTGCTGCGTGCTGCTGCTGCTGCTGCGTGCTGCAGCTGCTGCTGCGTGCTGCTGCTGCTGCGTGCCGAGCTGCTGCTGCTGCTGCGTGCTGCTGCTGCTGCTGCTGCTGCTGCTGCTGCTGCTGCTGCTGCTGCTGCTGCTGCTGCTGCTGCTGCTGCTGCTGCTGCTGCTGCTGCTGCTGCTGCTGCTGCTGCTGCTGCTGCTGCTGCTGCTGCTGCTGCTGCTGCTGCTGCTGCTGCTGCTGCTGCTGCTGCTGCTGCTGCTGCTGCTGCTGCTGCTGCTGCTGCTGCTGCTGCTGCTGCTGCTGCTGCTGCTGCTGCTGCTGCTGCTGCTGCTGCTGCTGCTGCTGCTGCTGCTGCTGCTGCTGCTGCTGCTGCTGCTGCTGCTGCTGCTGCTGCTGCTGCTGCTGCTGCTGCTGCTGCTGCTGCTGCTGCTGCTGCTGCTGCTGCTGCTGCTGCTGCTGCTGCTGCTGCTGCTGCTGCTGCTGCTGCTGCTGCTGCTGCTGCTGCTGCTGCTGCTGCTGCTGCTGCTGCTGCTGCTGCTGCTGCTGCTGCTGCTGCTGCTGCTGCTGCTGCTGCTGCTGCTGCTGCTGCTGCTGCTGCTGCTGCTGCTGCTGCTGCTGCTGCTGCTGCTGCTGCTGCTGCTGCTGCTGCTGCTGCTGCTGCTGCTGCTGCTGCTGCTGCTGCTGCTGCTGCTGCTGCTGCTGCTGCTGCTGCTGCTGCTGCTGCTGCTGCTGCTGCTGCTGCTGCTGCTGCTGCTGCTGCTGCTGCTGCTGCTGCTGCTGCTGCTGCTGCTGCTGCTGCTGCTGCTGCTGCTGCTGCTGCTGCTGCTGCTGCTGCTGCTGCTGCTGCTGCTGCTGCTGCTGCTGCTGCTGCTGCTGCTGCTGCTGCTGCTGCTGCTGCTGCTGCTGCTGCTGCTGCTGCTGCTGCTGCTGCTGCTGCTGCTGCTGCTGCTGCTGCTGCTGCTGCTGCTGCTGCTGCTGCTGCTGCTGCTGCTGCTGCTGCTGCTGCTGCTGCTGCTGCTGCTGCTGCTGCTGCTGCTGCTGCTGCTGCTGCTGCTGCTGCTGCTGCTGCTGCTGCTGCTGCTGCTGCTGCTGCTGCTGCTGCTGCTGCTGCTGCTGCTGCTGCTGCTGCTGCTGCTGCTGCTGCTGCTGCTGCTGCTGCTGCTGCTGCTGCTGCTGCTGCTGCTGCTGCTGCTGCTGCTGCTGCTGCTGCTGCTGCTGCTGCTGCTGCTGCTGCTGCTGCTGCTGCTGCTGCTGCTGCTGCTGCTGCTGCTGCTGCTGCTGCTGCTGCTGCTGCTGCTGCTGCTGCTGCTGCTGCTGCTGCTGCTGCTGCTGCTGCTGCTGCTGCTGCTGCTGCTGCTGCTGCTGCTGCTGCTGCTGCTGCTGCTGCTGCTGCTGCTGCTGCTGCTGCTGCTGCTGCTGCTGCTGCTGCTGCTGCTGCTGCTGCTGCTGCTGCTGCTGCTGCTGCTGCTGCTGCTGCTGCTGCTGCTGCTGCTGCTGCTGCTGCTGCTGCTGCTGCTGCTGCTGCTGCTGCTGCTGCTGCTGCTGCTGCTGCTGCTGCTGCTGCTGCTGCTGCTGCTGCTGCTGCTGCTGCTGCTGCTGCTGCTGCTGCTGCTGCTGCTGCTGCTGCTGCTGCTGCTGCTGCTGCTGCTGCTGCTGCTGCTGCTGCTGCTGCTGCTGCTGCTGCTGCTGCTGCTGCTGCTGCTGCTGCTGCTGCTGCTGCTGCTGCTGCTGCTGCTGCTGCTGCTGCTGCTGCTGCTGCTGCTGCTGCTGCTGCTGCTGCTGCTGCTGCTGCTGCTGCTGCTGCTGCTGCTGCTGCTGCTGCTGCTGCTGCTGCTGCTGCTGCTGCTGCTGCTGCTGCTGCTGCTGCTGCTGCTGCTGCTGCTGCTGCTGCTGCTGCTGCTGCTGCTGCTGCTGCTGCTGCTGCTGCTGCTGCTGCTGCTGCTGCTGCTGCTGCTGCTGCTGCTGCTGCTGCTGCTGCTGCTGCTGCTGCTGCTGCTGCTGCTGCTGCTGCTGCTGCTGCTGCTGCTGCTGCTGCTGCTGCTGCTGCTGCTGCTGCTGCTGCTGCTGCTGCTGCTGCTGCTGCTGCTGCTGCTGCTGCTGCTGCTGCTGCTGCTGCTGCTGCTGCTGCTGCTGCTGCTGCTGCTGCTGCTGCTGCTGCTGCTGCTGCTGCTGCTGCTGCTGCTGCTGCTGCTGCTGCTGCTGCTGCTGCTGCTGCTGCTGCTGCTGCTGCTGCTGCTGCTGCTGCTGCTGCTGCTGCTGCTGCTGCTGCTGCTGCTGCTGCTGCTGCTGCTGCTGCTGCTGCTGCTGCTGCTGCTGCTGCTGCTGCTGCTGCTGCTGCTGCTGCTGCTGCTGCTGCTGCTGCTGCTGCTGCTGCTGCTGCTGCTGCTGCTGCTGCTGCTGCTGCTGCTGCTGCTGCTGCTGCTGCTGCTGCTGCTGCTGCTGCTGCTGCTGCTGCTGCTGCTGCTGCTGCTGCTGCTGCTGCTGCTGCTGCTGCTGCTGCTGCTGCTGCTGCTGCTGCTGCTGCTGCTGCTGCTGCTGCTGCTGCTGCTGCTGCTGCTGCTGCTGCTGCTGCTGCTGCTGCTGCTGCTGCTGCTGCTGCTGCTGCTGCTGCTGCTGCTGCTGCTGCTGCTGCTGCTGCTGCTGCTGCTGCTGCTGCTGCTGCTGCTGCTGCTGCTGCTGCTGCTGCTGCTGCTGCTGCTGCTGCTGCTGCTGCTGCTGCTGCTGCTGCTGCTGCTGCTGCTGCTGCTGCTGCTGCTGCTGCTGCTGCTGCTGCTGCTGCTGCTGCTGCTGCTGCTGCTGCTGCTGCTGCTGCTGCTGCTGCTGCTGCTGCTGCTGCTGCTGCTGCTGCTGCTGCTGCTGCTGCTGCTGCTGCTGCTGCTGCTGCTGCTGCTGCTGCTGCTGCTGCTGCTGCTGCTGCTGCTGCTGCTGCTGCTGCTGCTGCTGCTGCTGCTGCTGCTGCTGCTGCTGCTGCTGCTGCTGCTGCTGCTGCTGCTGCTGCTGCTGCTGCTGCTGCTGCTGCTGCTGCTGCTGCTGCTGCTGCTGCTGCTGCTGCTGCTGCTGCTGCTGCTGCTGCTGCTGCTGCTGCTGCTGCTGCTGCTGCTGCTGCTGCTGCTGCTGCTGCTGCTGCTGCTGCTGCTGCTGCTGCTGCTGCTGCTGCTGCTGCTGCTGCTGCTGCTGCTGCTGCTGCTGCTGCTGCTGCTGCTGCTGCTGCTGCTGCTGCTGCTGCTGCTGCTGCTGCTGCTGCTGCTGCTGCTGCTGCTGCTGCTGCTGCTGCTGCTGCTGCTGCTGCTGCTGCTGCTGCTGCTGCTGCTGCTGCTGCTGCTGCTGCTGCTGCTGCTGCTGCTGCTGCTGCTGCTGCTGCTGCTGCTGCTGCTGCTGCTGCTGCTGCTGCTGCTGCTGCTGCTGCTGCTGCTGCTGCTGCTGCTGCTGCTGCTGCTGCTGCTGCTGCTGCTGCTGCTGCTGCTGCTGCTGCTGCTGCTGCTGCTGCTGCTGCTGCTGCTGCTGCTGCTGCTGCTGCTGCTGCTGCTGCTGCTGCTGCTGCTGCTGCTGCTGCTGCTGCTGCTGCTGCTGCTGCTGCTGCTGCTGCTGCTGCTGCTGCTGCTGCTGCTGCTGCTGCTGCTGCTGCTGCTGTCTGCTGCTGCTGCTGCTGCTGCTGCTGCTGCTGCTGCTGCTGCTGCTGCTGCTGCTGCTGCTGCTGCTGCTGCTGCTGCTGCTGCTGCTGCTGCTGCTGCTGCTGCTGCTGCTGCTGCTGCTGCTGCTGCTGCTGCTGCTGCTGCTGCTGCTGCTGCTGCTGCTGCTGCTGCTGCTGCTGCTGCTGCTGCTGCTGCTGCTGCTGCTGCTGCTGCTGCTGCTGCTGCTGCTGCTGCTGCTGCTGCTGCTGCTGCTGCTGCTGCTGCTGCTGCTGCTGCTGCTGCTGCTGCTGCTGCTGCTGCTGCTGCTGCTGCTGCTGCTGCTGCTGCTGCTGCTGCTGCTGCTGCTGCTGCTGCTGCTGCTGCTGCTGCTGCTGCTGCTGCTGCTGCTGCTGCTGCTGCTGCTGCTGCTGCTGCTGCTGCTGCTGCTGCTGCTGCTGCTGCTGCTGCTGCTGCTGCTGCTGCTGCTGCTGCTGCTGCTGCTGCTGCTGCTGCTGCTGCTGCTGCTGCTGCTGCTGCTGCTGCTGCTGCTGCTGCTGCTGCTGCTGCTGCTGCTGCTGCTGCTGCTGCTGCTGCTGCTGCTGCTGCTGCTGCTGCTGCTGCTGCTGCTGCTGCTGCTGCTGCTGCTGCTGCTGCTGCTGCTGCTGCTGCTGCTGCTGCTGCTGCTGCTGCTGCTGCTGCTGCTGCTGCTGCTGCTGCTGCTGCTGCTGCTGCTGCTGCTGCTGCTGCTGCTGCTGCTGCTGCTGCTGCTGCTGCTGCTGCTGCTGCTGCTGCTGCTGCTGCTGCTGCTGCTGCTGCTGCTGCTGCTGCTGCTGCTGCTGCTGCTGCTGCTGCTGCTGCTGCTGCTGCTGCTGCTGCTGCTGCTGCTGCTGCTGCTGCTGCTGCTGCTGCTGCTGCTGCTGCTGCTGCTGCTGCTGCTGCTGCTGCTGCTGCTGCTGCTGCTGCTGCTGCTGCTGCTGCTGCTGCTGCTGCTGCTGCTGCTGCTGCTGCTGCTGCTGCTGCTGCTGCTGCTGCTGCTGCTGCTGCTGCTGCTGCTGCTGCTGCTGCTGCTGCTGCTGCTGCTGCTGCTGCTGCTGCTGCTGCTGCTGCTGCTGCTGCTGCTGCTGCTGCTGCTGCTGCTGCTGCTGCTGCTGCTGCTGCTGCTGCTGCTGCTGCTGCTGCTGCTGCTGCTGCTGCTGCTGCTGCTGCTGCTGCTGCTGCTGCTGCTGCTGCTGCTGCTGCTGCTGCTGCTGCTGCTGCTGCTGCTGCTGCTGCTGCTGCTGCTGCTGCTGCTGCTGCTGCTGCTGCTGCTGCTGCTGCTGCTGCTGCTGCTGCTGCTGCTGC
>OW121707.1:23932085-23934585 GCA_933228785.1 Lasioglossum pauxillum | reverse complement strand
CTGCTGCTGCTGCTGCTGCTGCTGCTGCTGCTGCTGCTGCTGCTGCTGCTGCTGCTGCTGCTGCTGCTGCTGCTGCTGCTGCTGCTGCTGCTGCTGCTGCTGCTGCTGCTGCTGCTGCTGCTGCTGCTGCTGCTGCTGCTGCTGCTGCTGCTGCTGCTGCTGCTGCTGCTGCTGCTGCTGCTGCTGCTGCTGCTGCTGCTGCTGCTGCTGCTGCTGCTGCTGCTGCTGCTGCTGCTGCTGCTGCTGCTGCTGCTGCTGCTGCTGCTGCTGCTGCTGCTGCTGCTGCTGCTGCTGCTGCTGCTGCTGCTGCTGCTGCTGCTGCTGCTGCTGCTGCTGCTGCTGCTGCTGCTGCTGCTGCTGCTGCTGCTGCTGCTGCTGCTGCTGCTGCTGCTGCTGCTGCTGCTGCTGCTGCTGCTGCTGCTGCTGCTGCTGCTGCTGCTGCTGCTGCTGCTGCTGCTGCTGCTGCTGCTGCTGCTGCTGCTGCTGCTGCTGCTGCTGCTGCTGCTGCTGCTGCTGCTGCTGCTGCTGCTGCTGCTGCTGCTGCTGCTGCTGCTGCTGCTGCTGCTGCTGCTGCTGCTGCTGCTGCTGCTGCTGCTGCTGCTGCTGCTGCTGCTGCTGCTGCTGCTGCTGCTGCTGCTGCTGCTGCTGCTGCTGCTGCTGCTGCTGCTGCTGCTGCTGCTGCTGCTGCTGCTGCTGCTGCTGCTGCTGCTGCTGCTGCTGCTGCTGCTGCTGCTGCTGCTGCTGCTGCTGCTGCTGCTGCTGCTGCTGCTGCTGCTGCTGCTGCTGCTGCTGCTGCTGCTGCTGCTGCTGCTGCTGCTGCTGCTGCTGCTGCTGCTGCTGCTGCTGCTGCTGCTGCTGCTGCTGCTGCTGCTGCTGCTGCTGCTGCTGCTGCTGCTGCTGCTGCTGCTGCTGCTGCTGCTGCTGCTGCTGCTGCTGCTGCTGCTGCTGCTGCTGCTGCTGCTGCTGCTGCTGCTGCTGCTGCTGCTGCTGCTGCTGCTGCTGCTGCTGCTGCTGCTGCTGCTGCTGCTGCTGCTGCTGCTGCTGCTGCTGCTGCTGCTGCTGCTGCTGCTGCTGCTGCTGCTGCTGCTGCTGCTGCTGCTGCTGCTGCTGCTGCTGCTGCTGCTGCTGCTGCTGCTGCTGCTGCTGCTGCTGCTGCTGCTGCTGCTGCTGCTGCTGCTGCTGCTGCTGCTGCTGCTGCTGCTGCTGCTGCTGCTGCTGCTGCTGCTGCTGCTGCTGCTGCTGCTGCTGCTGCTGCTGCTGCTGCTGCTGCTGCTGCTGCTGCTGCTGCTGCTGCTGCTGCTGCTGCTGCTGCTGCTGCTGCTGCTGCTGCTGCTGCTGCTGCTGCTGCTGCTGCTGCTGCTGCTGCTGCTGCTGCTGCTGCTGCTGCTGCTGCTGCTGCTGCTGCTGCTGCTGCTGCTGCTGCTGCTGCTGCTGCTGCTGCTGCTGCTGCTGCTGCTGCTGCTGCTGCTGCTGCTGCTGCTGCTGCTGCTGCTGCTGCTGCTGCTGCTGCTGCTGCTGCTGCTGCTGCTGCTGCTGCTGCTGCTGCTGCTGCTGCTGCTGCTGCTGCTGCTGCTGCTGCTGCTGCTGCTGCTGCTGCTGCTGCTGCTGCTGCTGCTGCTGCTGCTGCTGCTGCTGCTGCTGCTGCTGCTGCTGCTGCTGCTGCTGCTGCTGCTGCTGCTGCTGCTGCTGCTGCTGCTGCTGCTGCTGCTGCTGCTGCTGCTGCTGCTGCTGCTGCTGCTGCTGCTGCTGCTGCTGCTGCTGCTGCTGCTGCTGCTGCTGCTGCTGCTGCTGCTGCTGCTGCTGCTGCTGCTGCTGCTGCTGCTGCTGCTGCTGCTGCTGCTGCTGCTGCTGCTGCTGCTGCTGCTGCTGCTGCTGCTGCTGCTGCTGCTGCTGCTGCTGCTGCTGCTGCTGCTGCTGCTGCTGCTGCTGCTGCTGCTGCTGCTGCTGCTGCTGCTGCTGCTGCTGCTGCTGCTGCTGCTGCTGCTGCTGCTGCTGCTGCTGCTGCTGCTGCTGCTGCTGCTGCTGCTGCTGCTGCTGCTGCTGCTGCTGCTGCTGCTGCTGCTGCTGCTGCTGCTGCTGCTGCTGCTGCTGCTGCTGCTGCTGCTGCTGCTGCTGCTGCTGCTGCTGCTGCTGCTGCTGCTGCTGCTGCTGCTGCTGCTGCTGCTGCTGCTGCTGCTGCTGCTGCTGCTGCTGCTGCTGCTGCTGCTGCTGCTGCTGCTGCTGCTGCTGCTGCTGCTGCTGCTGCTGCTGCTGCTGCTGCTGCTGCTGCTGCTGCTGCTGCTGCTGCTGCTGCTGCTGCTGCTGCTGCTGCTGCTGCTGCTGCTGCTGCTGCTGCTGCTGCTGCTGCTGCTGCTGCTGCTGCTGCTGCTGCTGCTGCTGCTGCTGCTGCTGCTGCTGCTGCTGCTGCTGCTGCTGCTGCTGCTGCTGCTGCTGCTGCTGCTGCTGCTGCTGCTGCTGCTGCTGCTGCTGCTGCTGCTGCTGCTGCTGCTGCTGCTGCTGC
>OW121707.1:23925772-23931885 GCA_933228785.1 Lasioglossum pauxillum | reverse complement strand
AAAGAAAGCGTTTCGTCCCGGACCTGCTAGTGGACTCGTCAGTAAGGCTGATCTAGCAGGTCCTGCCTTATACGCGCGCAGATATGAGATAATGATTCGCGTTTCTAATTGTAACGCACGCAAGGGATCTTGACCGACGCGATCCCGTTTGTTAGGTGTCCTGACTGTTGGACTACGAACTACCGTGATGCTAGTTTTATGTGTGATTAAACAATTGACAAGACAACGGCTCGTGCGTTGTACTTGTCTACCCGAGGACTAGAGAATGTCGCGACGTTAGAGTGTAAGACTCAACTGACGAACGCGGTCTCAACGCGATGTTCGTCAGGCTTCTCGAGCAGGAAATAAGATGCACTGATTGGTTCCTGCCGAAAGTTGCATTTCCCAATCAGTACACTTTTGACTATTGGAACCTCCTTCCCGTAGCTCTGAATGAGGCCCTGGAAGGAGGAGTGGGGCGATATCTTACTCGGTCGACGACGCGACGGGTCTCGGTAATTCGACACCGTGCGTACCGATCGCGGGCGGTCCTTCGGAGGGACTAGATTTATGACACTTTGTATTTTCGAGGCTGTATAAAAACTAAACATTAGCCAGATGCCTTGACTGGTCGCCGAATGACCCTAGTTTGTTTAATTCTTGAAGAGGATATTTACGCACGTTCGCATCATAAATCTTGTCCGAAGGAAAACTACGAATTCTGTTCCTGCGCGACGGAACACCGTCGACGGTGAATTGAAAAGACCTATAACTCAGATTTGCGCGCTGCCGGTCAAGTCCCAAAATGCAAATTTAGATTCGTCCTAGTAATTACTAATTACACTTTTGTATCCTCCGCGTTAATTTATAAGGTAGATTATAAGCTGCGTAACATCTCTACTCTGTGTACTTAGTTTAAGAAGCAATATTGTCAGTTTTTTCGTTGCCTTTGACAGACTACTGTTTATCCTCGTTTACTATTGTTAATTGTCATTCATGAATCAAGGTTCCAACGTATACGAAATTACTTTAATTATAATCATAGTTTGCAAAGACCAAGATATATCGTTTTGCCTCCTCTGGATGCAAGGCGGGCGGTATGTTTAAAGCCATATGTATATGAGCGAAATATCGTTCCAATAGCTGTTACTAGCTCGCCGGCTGCTTGAGCCGGTATTGTTTCCAAGCGTTCCTGAGATTCCGTCACTCCTGACTGTTGACAGTTTTTGTTACGTGGCCCTGCGTCTTTGTCTAAGCGTCGTTTCAGCTTCTGATTGGCGAAATTGAATTATAACGAATATACACCGAATCGCTGCCGTTTCGCGTGCCGGTATCAAGAGACCAGTGAGAGTCGAATCGCCGTATAGAAAACTACTGTAAAGGAGCTCGTCAGGCTCTTATAATAAATTCAGAGAATTTCCGCACACTCGAGCAGTTATTCAAAAAGTTACCAAACCACAGTCCAGCCAGCCAGTCCTGATATCCTGTTGTTAACACGATCCTTGTCCCATATGTATTAATTCGTAATTTTAGCGCGTCCAGATATCGGGACGGCTTCAGCAGTGTTGGCTCATACAACCAGGCGTTTCCATACTTGTCATCCACAAACTCATAGACGCCTTGGCCCTGGGAGACTAAACGTCCCCAGTCTTCAAAATATTTGCGATGGAGTCTGCAACGCGCATTCTCCACCTCTTCCTCGGTTACCGGCCACTGGAGGCCTATCGATCTTGCGTATTTAGACAAGATGTCTTCTTGCCTCATGTAGGCCTCCTGAACCGCTCTATCCTCACTCGACATCATACGGAGGCCATTTCGTAATTTAGCTATTCGCACTATGTCTGCTACCTTTTCTATTCCGAGGCCTCCGTTTCTCAATGATGCAATCGATGTGCCCCGCTGTAACTTAGAGCTGATTATATTTTGGTCCATTTTGGTCAAGTAGTTTTTTAGTTTTTTTCGAAAGGAGTTGATTAAACATTGCAATTTATACGAAAGGCGTATCCACCGAAGAAGTAAACGTAATTATATGTATATATATATTTAAAAAAAATTTTTTTATAAAATTAAAAAAAAATTTTTTTATAAAATTTAAAGAAAATTTTTTTCTTGTTTTTTTAATTAAAAAAAATTTTTTTTCCAATTATGCAACTAATGCTAATGTAACCGCTTACAATAATCGAAAATTATTCCAATGCAAGAGTGAGTTAACCATCGCCGAGAATACATTTTCAAAGAATATCGATGAAAGTACAAAAACATTTATATTACAATCTTTAAATAAACAATGAGTTCAAAACGAATTGTTAACTGAGATTAAATTGAAAATTAATATAAAATATATGATAATTAATAACATTGACGTTGAAGACGAATTGGTTAATGGAGCATGCGGAATATTAAAATTTATTAGTTTTCAAGAAAATACTAAAATTCCGTCTATATTGTGGTTAGATTTTCAATTGGCCATAGTAGGAGTGAAAGTAAGAACTCGTTATCGTGATTATATGAAAAATGCAAATATAAATAAAAATTTAACACCAATAATAAAAAAATATTGAATCAAGTAAATATTTCGAGTGAAGGAAAATAACAAATCACACGTAGTCAATTTCCAGTGGTTCCTGTTGAAGCGATTGCGATTCATAAAAGTCAGGGACAAACATACGAGAAAGTATGTATGGATTTTAAAACATCAGAAATACGAACTTTACAAATGTTGTATGTAGCACTGAGCAGAGTTTCAAAATTGAGCGGTTTATATATTTTGAGAAAATTTAAATTAATGGTATCGAAGAAAACCAAGATCAATACTGCAAACCCGGATAATGATGAGTTGTATCGTTTGCGAAAAACTAATTAAGACAATTTATTTTGCAACTTAGTATGCTATAACAAGGAACCAAGCGAGCAACGAGCATGGGATATTGGTTTAATGCGACGCCATATAGCAAACATTTTGATAAGTAGAAAACTATTGAATTTCCCTGAAAACGTATAATCTTCTTAAAACGTACACTTAATAAATAATAATAATAATATACAGTAACTAACGAATCGGGAAGTTCTTTGTGTGGCTCGTGGAGAGTCACACACAAAATGAAAGACATTAATAGCTGTGGGCCCTACTAGCCATGCGTACCACTAACATTCTCGCAAGAGCAGTCCTGCCCACGAGCTCGCGAAGCGAGCGAGCAACAACAACCCTACTCGCGAGCGAGCGAAGCGAGCGAGCAACAGTAGCTCTCTAGTTTAATCTCCTGGTCTAGTTCTTCCAGGAGGCAGTGAGGAGGAGGGTTCGCCACCAGCTCATGTATATACTTAGGCAGCAAATGCGTTCTTATTAAATTTATTTTCTGATGGGGCTTTAGCCCCATCCTGTCTACATTCTTTGCTGCCTTAAGTATCTTTTCTATCTGTGTGCGCTGCAGCCCCGTCCAAGGGCCTACCATCACGCCCAAGTACTTGAAAGTATCCTCGGGCTGCGTGGCTGGTAGTTTCTGATCTCTTATATGCAGCCCGGGATCCGTCACGTGCCAAGTCTTATTCTTGCAGACGATTTGAAATGTTGCACATTTGTCAGCTTGTATGCTCATTCCAAGCTGGTCTAAGTATTTTGCCAGTTTACTTACTTGGCGTGCGGCTTCCTCTTTCGTTTTAGCCGCCATCACCATATCGTCTGCAAAGGCCATTATGGAGACGTTTTCGTCTCCCATTTTGACGCCCTCCGTCGTCTCGTCAATGCGACCAATTATGGGGTCCACTATCGTATTAAATAATAGAGGTGATATTGGATCGCCCTGTTTTACACCTCTATTCAACTTTATCGATATTTTCTGGTCGCTAGTCTTGATCTCCGTCCAACAGTCGTCGTACATTCCTTGAATGTATTCTGCGACTATGGACGGTAGACCTTTCTCCTTCAACCCATCTCCTATTGCTTTATGCGGCACAGTGTCGAAGGCTTTGGAGATATCCACCACCGTTATAACACCCCCGGTCTTTTCCTCCATATCCTTCAGTATTTGTTCGAGTATGGCTATATTATACTTACAGCCGTACTCTTGTGTAAACCCTTTTTGTCTCTTATTATTTCGGACTGTATGTCGCAGTCGATTATCCAGCATTGCTGAATATATTCTGCTCAATAGAGACCCTATCGTTATCGGCCGCCAGTTTTTGGCGTCCTTTGTGCATTTACCCGCCTTGGGTATTAGGGTCGTCCGGTTTTGTTTCCACTGTTTAGGGTACACTTTAAACATCATGAGGACGTTGTAGTATTTTGTTAGGATGTGAAGGAATCCTGTTTTCTTTAAGTGCGCCTTCTTGACACCATCAACGCCTGGAGCTGTGTCGTTTTTAATTTTCCTCATCTTTTCCACTAGCTCTTCAGTGGAGATGGGTCTCCAGATATCCCTCATCGTGACTTGTCTGTTGGGGCCCCTACTTACTATAGGCAATCCTGTGGTGGGGCCCTCCGTTCCCCACAGGTTGTCGTATAACGTTTTAATTTCCGCTCTTTCTGGGAGCTGTATTTCTTTTCGCTTTTCAAGCGATTCCCCTGCGACCGCCATGTCCACAAGTTTTCGTGGACACTTATTATACAGGTCCTGGAACCTGGAGTACCGATATTTCATGTAACGGGTGCGGTGGCTCTCTTTTTGTCTGCTATTCCCATTTTCTCGTACTCTATTTTCGACCTAGTCCCTTCCGCCAGCTTTAATTTTCTCGGTCATTTCCTCAAGTATCCTTTCTATTTCTAGCGGTTCCAGGGTTTCATTGCTGGCCAGCTCCATTATCTCTCTCTCCAGTAACCCCATCTCATGGTTTTCTGGGAGAGGATTTGACATAACGGCTTCTTTAAGCCGTTCTCTCCAGTCGTCATCATCATCCTCCTCTCTTTCCTCTACTTCCTCTATCACCTCATTTTCGGCTATTGCCGATTGGAAGGACTCGTTGGAAGAGCCCGAGTCTTCTTCCACAACGACTGGTGTTTCCCTCTGAGTGTGAATGATTCTTAAGAGCGCCCTCTTATGCCCAATCTGTTTCGCCGTTTTCGTCGTGAGGAATCAGGCTTTTTTTGCATTTGGCTGCGTTTCGAGTTTGAACCGCTCATTCAATTGAATGAGCAGATCAGTTTCCTCCTTTGTCCAGATTGTGGCTCTGTTAGCCTGTTGAGGTGGGGCCGCCTCTCTCATTCTTTCCTCATTCCTCAAATTAGGGTGTCTGATTCTCTTATGCTGAGATAGACCCCTCTGCGTACCAAAGGCGGCCCTGCAGATGGGGCAGCAGAATTGGCCTTACTCTTGGGTCACCCTTCTTTTACATTTTGGTATGTGGCATCTGCAGCCGTGTAACTTATTAAACACTTTACTGCAGTGCACACATTTCCAACCAATTCTGCCATCTGGATGTTGTCGTTCCAGATGTTTTTCAAAGTCCCCCATCTGCATGAACTGTATATTGGCATCACATAGGCCGCATCTCAATTCTCCAACTCAGAGGTACATCCACGTATAAGTCGATCTCCTGTCCGGGGGCATTGCCATTATCGTCACCAGTGACCATTTTCTGATAGGTACGTCCTCAGGGGAAGTACAATTAGGGAAATATAACGCTCAAGCCACGTATCCTAAAAGACAGTGGAAAATCGCACAATCTTTTGCGGAATCGTTCTGGCGACGTTGGCTGCGCGAATATTTACCCACCTTGATTTCGCGTCCTAAGTGGTATAAATCAGATACGAACTTAAAGAAAGGAGATATCGTGCTGATCGTCGACTTCCAAATGCCGCGAAACTCATGGAAAACGGGGACAGTCAATGAAGTATACCCTGGCTCGGATGGAGTAGTAAGAATCGTCGAAGTACGTACAGCAAAGGGTAAATTGTTACGACCCACCAGAAAATTAATCAAATTAACAAGCGATATTGGCGAATCACACAGTTAGCGTTTTCATTTCGGCGTAGTTATATCAATTATGCATTGTAAAACAAAATGACACTATGTTAAGTTAAAATAAAATTAAAAAAAAAAAACACCTTTAATTTTAGGGGGAGGATGTTACGGATAGAAATACGTTATATTTTTTTTCTCAGCGGGGAACTCATGTATGTAAATACACGGAACATGAAA
>OW121707.1:23895772-23920772 GCA_933228785.1 Lasioglossum pauxillum | reverse complement strand
AACCTCTAGCTAAGCAGCAGTTTTGTTTTTTGCGTGAGAAATTAAATATTATGAACGTTTCAAAATAAGTGGGAGTGTTGGATTCTTGCATGAATCTTTAGTTTGTATTTTGATTTAAAACGCTCTCTACTTCGTTGGTACTTTCCCTGCTGTAAATCATGGAAAAATCCTATTTACTATTACGTGCCTTCGATGACGTTCCGACAATTACGAGGGTCAGTCATAAAGACCCTTCCTGTCCGTTTACCGGGTAACGGCTGGTTTTTCCCTAAAAAGCATAGCATGCAGGTATAAGTTATCCTATGCAGACCTTTGCCGAACTGAAGTGCGTAGCTCAGTTCTGTACGAGCACTTCGACGAGACGGTTGCTGAGTTGACAGCATCGCGAAAGATACATTTATACATTGTTTTTATATGATACATCATTTAATAAATATTGTTTAGCGTTTTTGGAAGCAAACTCTGTTCATTATTCAACAGATGTTCCGGCCAACCGTCATTAGGCCGATCCTCCTTGTCGGGAGCGCGTAGCCGCGAAGATGACGTCACGTCATCCTCGCGGCCCCCCACCTTGCGATCCGCCGAACGCGTGAATTTCGGCTACGAACCGGCGGATCGCGAGCGGCATTCGTACTGTTAACGGCCACCGCTTTACACCGTGTTTACCGCCTTGGTCCAACCGTTAACAGTCGTCTCAATCAAGCGTTCGTTTTCACCGCAATCGAGTCTGTTCAACGAGGAATACTGTTAATTGTTAAGTTTGTTGTTTAACTGCGTTACATTAAAAGACCAGTGCGAAACCAGTGTCCAGACAATTATATACCCTTCAAGTACATCCACTAACGATCCCAGATCTATCGTATCCGATCTTCAAACAAGGGACAATCCCTGCCTTCTCTTGGCGGAGTTTGCTCTCAGGGTTTTTATCCCCTGCGAGCGCTTTGCCTTTCTCAGAGGCCAGGTTAATAACCTGCCTCTGGTCCTTAGAGCTCTCCCCGGACTGAGAAGAGCTCACCTTCTTCGACTTTGTGGTCGGCTTGCTCTTCGGTTTCTCGACTGGAGCTAATGCCTTCCCCTTCTGTGCATCGCACCTCTCCTTTTTAACGGACACAGGGTCGGCTCCGCTGGTTCCAGCTTCTGCCACTCCTGCTGCGACGGCTTTATGCTCGGCTTCGCCTTGCACTGGTCCCGTCGACTTGACTCGCGTTCTGTTCTTATTTCTTAAATCCATAGAAATAGTCTCAATTTCGTTCCGCTGCGTGCACCAGCCTCCTCGGACCCTCAAATGGAACCGTGGAACCGAATGTCCCACTAGGTTAGTGGATCACCCAGAATATAGTCAGCAGATATGTTGGTGGCCGATTACTCAACCACCATCCGCATCCTCACCCGACGGATTCCACTTCGACGAAGTCTTAGCCGCCCATCTAGTCGAAGCGGAGGCCAAAGGTACGTGTTGGGCGACGTCACCCCAGCAGAGGTGGGCCCCCTCAGATCCCAGGATCCTCTTTTCCGACGACAAGGGTCGCCACGCACGGCAAACACGTGGGAGACGTGGACTTTGAGTGGTTGTCTCCTCCACTCCACTGCGCTTCGTTTGGTTAGCTTGACTCCGAAGAGCCTGCCATCCAGCGGGACCACGTGGAGGCTCAAGCGCAGCTAGGACACATAGTGTCCCTTTACAACTTCGGCCTCTCCGGGTAATCCAGAGCCCATCCCTTCGCAAGTCGCTACAGACGTGCATATTTTCTAAGTACCAGCGGCGTATTGCTTTGAGAACGGGTGCAAAAACACAAGACACATCCAATGGATGCACCCGAACTCGCCTTCCTCACACGCCATCGCTGCCCTCTCAGCGATTTGGCTGGTACGCTGGTACGTCCGGTCTTATACGTACCAGCAACGATCCGAGCAAAAGCTGGTCGTTCTCACTTTCGGTCATAGCCGCCGGGCACCTCGGCAGCTCAGTGAGTATATGCATCGTCCGTAGGACTGCAAGAGGCGCACTTCTCAACCCATAAGAAGGCCCTCAGCTGTCCCCGCCAGTAGATAGGGACAGAGGGAATCTCGTTAATCCATTCATGCGCGTCACTAATTAGATGACGAGGCATTTGGCTATCCGTAAGAGAATGATGGTTGTTTCTCCCGCCGTATTACACGGTCGAAAGAAACAGTGCAGACCACCATTCCCCTGCATGGGGAACGGCATAACACCGCTCCCCCCACTCTGGCCCGGACCTCCTCCAATGACCGACGGCAAATTTACGGGGCTTTATACCCGAGAGGCATTGCTTACAGGGCATGTAACCTCACTTCCCCCCGCGTTTACCATTGGGTCGGTTCCGAAGCCTTCCCACGAGTGGTGCGCGCGCTTCCGCCTGCGACTTCCGCGGCGTGCGGCCCGGCAGGGATTTACACCCCCACCAGGGGGATTCGGTGGTGGGTCCACCTTACCTGTGTGTACCATTAAAGACAGTCACATGAATGATGACCATCTCCTGGCTAAAGCCCCTCCTAGTATCCCATCATAGCTATTCCTCGATGAGGACTCGCTTAGGGAAACGGTTGATCTGCCCCTCACTGTGTAAGGTGATAGGCAAGGCAAGGCCTAACACCGGAGAGCGTTACCCGCAGATGCAATAACTATGACCTAAGAGAGTCATAGTTACTCCCGCCGTTTACCCGCGCTTTTTTGAATTTCTGCACGTTGACATTCAGAGCACTGGGCAGAAATCACATTGCGTCAATACCCGGCGGGGCCATCGCAATGCTTTGTTTTAATTAGACAGTCGGATTCCCCTAGTCCGTGCCAGTTCTGAGCTGAGCGTTGAATGGCGGCCGAAGAGGACGATCGTTCTAGACGAAAGCCTCGCAGCAAGGAAGATCCGCGGGAGGCCAAGGCACGGGACCGAGCTCGGATTCCCATCAATGTGTTCACCTCGCCCAGGTCCGGCACGTCAGCCAGACCCGCTTCCCGACCAAGCCCGACACGCCCCGCTCCTCAGAGCCAATCCTTATTCCGAAGTTACGGATCCAATTTGCCGACTTCCCTTACCTACATTAATCTATCGACTAGAGGCTCTTTACCTTGGAGACCTGCTGCGGATATGGGTACGAACCGGCGCGACACCTCCACGTGGCCCTCTCCTGGATTTTCAAGGTCCGAGGGGAAGATCCGGACACCGCCGCAACTGCGGTGCTCTTCGCGTTCCAAACCCTATCTCCCTGCTAGAGGTTTCCAGGGAACTCGAACGCTTATACAGAAAAGAAAACTCTCCCCGGACCTCCCGACGGCGTCTCCAGGTCATTTTGGGTTACCCCGACGAACACTCTTACGAGGGCCCGAATGGTAAGCGGTTCCGCTGCCGGGTTCCGGAATAGAAACCGGATTCCCTTTCGCCCGATGGGTGTGTGTTTGTTTATCAATATTATGATATTTGCTCTCTCTCTCTTAGGACACCTCATCTACATAGGATTTCTCTTAGGGCTTGGGATCGACTGACTCGTGTGCAACGGCTGTTCACACGAAACCCTTCTCCACGTCAGTCCTCCAGGGCCTCGCTGGAGTATTTGCTACTACCACCAAGATCTGCACCGACGGCGGCTCCAGGCAGGCTCACGCCCAGACCCTTCTGCGCACACAGCCGCGACCCTCCTACTCGTCAGAGCTTCATGGAAGACGCGCCTTTAAAAAAAGCTAACGTCAACCTCACTTGCCGCTGACGGCGGAGTATAGGCGCGACGCTTCAGCGCCATCCATTTCCAGGGCTAGTTGCTTCGGCAGGTGAGTTGTAACACACTCCTTAGCGGATTCCGACTTCCATGGCCACCGTCCTGCTGTCTTAAGCAACCAACGCCTTTCATGGTATCCCATAAGCGTCGACTTAGGCGCCTTAACTCTGCGTTTGGTTCATCCCAAAGCGCCAGTTCTGCTTACCAAAATTGGCCAACTTGGCACTCTGATCCAATATAATCTCGTGGCTTCATTGATCCAAGCAAGCCAGAGATCTCACCCATTTAAAGTTTGAGAATAGGTTGAGGTCGTTTCGGCCCCAAGGCCTCTAATCATTCGCTTTACCAGATGAGACTCGCACACGTTCATCAAAAGAGAACGAGCGAGTGCCAGCTATCCTGAGGGAAACTTCGGAGGGAACCAGCTACTAGATGGTTCGATTAGTCTTTCGCCCTTATACCCAGTTCCGACGATCGATTTGCACGTCAGAATCGCTACGGACCTCCATCAGGGTTTGCCCTGACTTCGTCCTGACCAGGCATAGTTCACCATCTTTCGGGTCGCAACGTGTACGCTCTGGGTGCGCCTCTTCTCGCAATGAGAACGAGACGCCCGGGAGTGCGAGGCCGCATCGTAACGCGGCCCATCCTCCCTTGGTCGACGCTAAGGTACGACCTTCACTTTCATTGCGCCTTTAGGTTTACATGTCCCAATGACTCGCGCACATGTTAGACTCCTTGGTCCGTGTTTCAAGACGGGTCCTGAGAGTACCCAAAGCAGTAGCGTCGCTGACCGGTAATTCAAAGCTTGGCCAGTCCGAGGACACCGCATGCTAACAGCTGGTTAGGCCCGGAGCCGGCACTAGATCTGTACCATCCGGGTGACAAACTAACCGAGCTTGCGGCGGGCCTGACGCACACACATTCGAAAATGGATTGGTTGCGGCCCGATACCGTCAGAGTACCGTCACGCAGCCGGCCAGGTGATCGAGCGTCTGCCGTGTGCGCACGAAGGCGACACGACAGGCAACAACTCGAGCCGTAGACCGACACGCAACGGGTCGCGACGTTCTACTAAGGGAGAAGTGCACGACTACGCGACCGGAACATTTGCCGAAGATGGTGTACCCTCGCACTGGAACCACCGAAGTGGCCCATTGCGGGCTATCTGCGCACCAACGGAAGCCAGCCTCGTCGACGATGAATCTCCCCATTCGATCTTTTGGGTTTCTCAGGTTTACCCCTGAACGGTTTCACGTACTCTTGAACTCTCTCTTCAAAGTTCTTTTCAACTTTCCCTTACGGTACTTGTTCGCTATCGGTCTCGTAATCATATTTAGCCTTAGATGGAGTTTACCACCCACTTAGGGCTGCACTCTCAAGCAACCCGACTCTAAGGAGAGGTCCTCCTGAAACGCGTACCAGTCGCTACGGGCCTGGCACCTTCTACGGGTAAATGGCCCCATTCAAGATGGACTTGGACGCGGTTCGACGTCTCGGGATAAATTGACCCTCCTGAACACTACATTTCCCAACGGCAGAACCGCGGGATTCAGTGCTGGGCTAATTCCTGTTCGCTCGCCGCTACTAAGGAAATCCTTGTTAGTTTCTTTTCCTCCGCTTAGTAATATGCTTAAATTCAGCGGGTAATCTCGCCTACTCTGAGGTCGTCGTACGTGATACAAAATTTTGTGTTTCGCCGAAAGAGCGTAAAAGTAGTACTCGCGAAAACGTACAAAGCACAAAAAAAAGAAAAAAAAAGAAAACGAAACAACACTACACGACAGAAGAGAAAGGTAACAAAACCGATATATGCCTTATGCGCCACACCAAAGTGTCTCTTTTTATATCTTTCTTCATATTATTATCGTCGATCGGAAACTCTCGCTGGACGATCTGGCCGGTTAACTTTAACGTCCGTCGAAAAGAACTTCCGGGGACTGGACGACCGACAACAGATCGCGCGGTTTTGCACGAATCGACAATGAAGCAAAGAAAAGACATGGGGCAACCGACATAAAGGTTTTCATTGATATACCCTTTTCTCTTCGCGATGCTGTTCCGTGCGTGAACACAAAAGTGTGTCTTGGCGTCGTGTGACAATCAAGTTCGAAATAAGCCTCGCCAATAGAGGAGTATATATATTATAAAAGAAAATAATACATATAACCCGGTGGGATTTCTTATAATCTCTATAATTTTTACCAAAAACGGGGGGGTACAGAAACGTTGCGCACGAAACGATGTATCATCGATCAAACACAACCAAAGAGACACGAGAGAAAGAGAGAGAGAGAGAGATCTTAAGACGCACTTAGGCCGTCATCAATACGATTCAACGCGAACGTGGCGATGAAATGGCAATCGCACAGATTAGCGAGGATACGTCGACGACGGGGAATAATTCCGACCCGATCAAGTACGACGTGCTCATCCCGCACATTGCTAAGCGTTGCTCGGCTGTCCATCGATCATCAAAGCGTTCGGTAGATCGAGAGATCTCTCTCTTTTTTTCTCTTCCCTCCGAAGACTCCGAAAGGTTATATAACTCCGCCGCCATATGGCAATTATAACGTAGAGTTAAGAAACTCGACCACGCACAGGCATATTCTCTCCCTGGGGCTTAACATTGCCACACCACACACACTCTGTGTGTCACACAGTATTCTTTCTTTCTTTTAATATTTGTGTGTCCATCTCTGTAGTCTCTCGAGACTCTCGGTAAATATACCGCCTCTTTCGTATACGCATCATTTCAGGCGACGTCGGGAGCGCGTTAATGTTCATGAGTGGAAACGCTTCTTTCCGCAAGGCGAATCGTTTCGCAGAGAGGGTGAGAGATTTGGAGATCTCTCGTCGGAGCGGTGCCTACGGGCGGTCGTATTTTCAATACGACTCACGACACCGTAAAACACTCACGCAAGTCCGAACGTAAGAAATACCAATCCCTACTTCGCCTCTCGTGGAAACTATATATATGTATTTAAGACGCAATGCAAAAATTGGCAATTTTCACAGAACCGCGATAAACGCCGACGAAACGCCCATCATTCGCTCGTACGTAGCAATCTTTGCAACCCGACTCAGAAACGCTCTTTGGCGCCCTCCAAAAATATTTAGAGAGGTAAGCGACGGCGGGGACTTACGAGAGCAGCGCAAGCAGTATTTGGTTACGTAAACGACCCTCAGCCAGGCGTGGTCCAGGAATTGTATCCGTGGACCGCAATGTGCGTTCGAAATGTAGATGTTCATGTGTCCTGCAGTTCACACGTTGACGCGCAATTAGCTGCGTTCTTCATCGACCCACGAGCCAAGTGATCCACCGTTCAGGGTAATCGTATATATTTTTGATTTACAAATCAATATATGTTATATGTCTCTTGTTCTGCGGTTCGTAAGAACGCATTGTACCTGAAAGCTCCAACCAGCGCGCGAAGGAGATTCAGGCGTATTTTTAAGGACGACACTTTCGTCGTCCGTAGAAACGGAAAAAAACCGTGATAGTACGCGGGCGAGACTGCACACGTATCCGACGGCTGGGCGAACAGTACATTAAAAAACCGTTAAACGTGGAAAACGCGGAGAGGAATATTCTGAAAACGACGGGGATCGTAGACAACCCCATACTGGTTCCAGAGAAACAATTCCTCTCCTCTTCACTTATTACATTTGGAAGATGTGAGAACGGAGGACTTCACGGCCGGCTCTGGCAGCGGTCATTCGTCCCAAACTCTCGTGGTGCGCACTATTGGGCCAGACGCACGGAATAGGGTGTCAAGACTCACGACTGCTTTAAAAGCGAGCTTCACGAGCCGGTCCACTTCCCGTAAAACACATTTCCATAAAATATTGTTGTGTGTGCTCGAGGCAACGATAAATTCCGATACAAGCGGACTCACGAGCCGGCTCTGGCCGTAGGCGATCCCCCCGAGTTCTCGTCGTCCCAAGCTCGCCTGCGCGCACTATTGTGCCACACAGAGAGTAGGGTGTCGTCGGGAATGATCGCGCATAGGCTTTATGCGAGCATTACGGCCGGTCCTCTCGGAACACCGTTTTTCTTCGGAACGATATTTTATCATATTATTTTATTCGATACACTGCGGACTCGCAGCCGGTTCTGGCAGCGGTCATTCGTCCCAAGCTCTCGTGATGCGCACTATTGGGCCACACGCACGGAGTAGGGTGTCAGACACACGACTGCTTTAAAAACGAGCTTCACGAACCGGTCCTTCACGTCTCGTCTATATTCACGATGTTCGCGAACGATAACACAAACGCGTGGAACCGCGCGTTTTCCACAGGTTACCCTGATTTTGTTTGTCCTCTTCGAGACACCGTTTCGAACGGACGACTCCGGACATACTTACAACACAGAGGCGAAGACCGAGGAAGCGAATCGACGCTTACATCCCTGTTCATGCGCTACCAGTAAAATATGTCCGTATGAATTATAATTGTAGAGAGCCTCCTACACGACGCAGAGGACACCACAGGCGTTATTATATACGCGGTACAACACAACACTCTTTGACACGAGGTATTTTTCAAAGAGAACGACCACCCGGTGGCGGGTGAAAGAAAACATAGGTGTGTGATATCGCAACGACGGGTATTTTTATATTCGTGTGTCGATCTGCAGCATTCAGCGTCCGACGAGATATCGTACGTACCTGATCGTTCGAGTTTGCAAATGCGAACGTCGGTAATGTCGACGATTCCCGAAGAACCGAAGTACAGGCTCTTCAGCACTCACTCCCCAATACAAGTAAACGATAAAACAACACAACACGATGCTCTCTCCACCTTCACGCAAGCACCGTATAATTTCTGGCCCGTCGTTCTCAATCCCATTGTCGAAAGAGACTGTGTGTCGTATGTATATATACGCCGTGTTAATATGCACAACATGGTGTTTCCCTGGCGGGCTCTCTTGCGCCTTATTTCATTTCACCAACGGACGGGAGCATCGCGCCGCGTTGAGTAACTATATGTAGTACTCCGTGTAAAACGCAAAAGCGCGACCTCCTCGCGTAAGCCATTGGTGAGATGTTTTTCATATGGGGAGTAGTCGTGTCGCTATTGACGCTCTTTATTCGATACTCCCCTTTATATATTCTTCATCGCATGAGACGATGACACACAGGAGAGTGAAATTCCTTTTATATCATATAACCGTGTTACTCTCCTGTCGTTCTTTTCTGTTTTTTGACAAAGAGTTTTTTTCTCTTGTCTGTTTTTGTTTCAGCTTTTTCCCATTTTTGTATATATATTTTTATAGACATTTTTCTTGGATCTTATGGACGATTTGTTTATTTCAATGATCCTTCCGCAGGTTCACCTACGGAAACCTTGTTACGACTTTTACTTTCTCTAAATGATCAAGTTTGGTCATCTTCCCGGCAACATCGGCAATGCCGAAACATTGCCGCGTACTAGTCCGAAGACCTCACTAAATCATTCAATCGGTAGTAGCGACGGGCGGTGTGTACAAAGGGCAGGGACGTAATCAACGCGAGCTTATGACTCGCGCTTACTGGGAATTCCTCGTTCATGGGGAATAATTGCAAGCCCCAATCCCTAGCACGAAGGAGGTTCAACGGGTTACCCGGGCCTTTCGGCCAGGGAAAACACGCTGATTCCTTCAGTGTAGCACGCGTGCGGCCCAGAACATCTAAGGGCATCACAGACCTGTTATTGCTCAATCTCGTGCGGCTAGAAGCCGCCTGTCCCTCTAAAAAGATTTGTTTGTACGTTGGTAGTAAAAACCCACCGACAGAAGCCGGGGGCCTTCGAGATACCATAAGTTACGTCTATTTAACAGGCTAGAGTCTCGTTCGTTATCGGAATTAACCAGACAAATCGCTCTGTTAACGCGAAAGCGTATCTTATGTAAATTGTAATTCGCGCTATACTTGTTTTGTTTTCTCGTCACCTGTACTCGCTCTATTTAAATGTATATGTCGATCTCTGTCTTGTATGTCATCGCTCTGTCTGTATTGTCCTCAGTCGGGCAGTATAGTTCGCGCAGTCAAAATAAACGGATCTGTCCTCAAGTGATCAGTACTTTTTCTCTGTCTGTCTACCTCGTGTTGAAATCTATCGTTAAACCTTTATCTCTTTTTCACTATCGGGCTGCAAGATTAAATTATTAAAAGAATCGCTCTCTACATTAATGGTCCTTCGAGCCGGATCTTGCAAGTTATAACGGTAGTGAAACAGAACAGGACGTTACCGCGCTAAACGTAGTCGAATATCTCGCGCCTCTCTTGTCAACTTCTCAATTCTCGGCGATCTCGATACGTATCGTGCGTAAGTGAACATCTCTCGTGGTTTAAAACGCATTCTGAGACGCGTATTTAAATCTTCTCGAAAGTACTCGACTCTCTCAAACTCTTACTCGTATGTGCATGTGTGAGTGGGAACCGTTGCCGCACTGACCGTTGGAATAAAAATTTGAACCTCTTGAACTCAGTGACTCTTATTGTTGTGATTGACTGTGACTTTGTAGATATCGAAAATGAGTACCGCGAGCTTCGAATATCTTCTCGAACAACAACAAAAGCTGTTTGGATACATTTCGCGCGCCGTCGAAAACGTTCGAAAAGTCGGAGCCGAAAATATCACTCGTCAGCGCGCGCAAGGTCGCCTGGAGGCTCTTCGAAAAAATTGGTTGAAATTCGAAGCGAACAACGACCAAATTTGCGCTGCAAGGGCCACACTCAAAACTGAGTCGCGGGAAGCTGTTAATAAACTCCCGTACTTCTCGGAAGAAATCTTCCTCAATTGCGAAGAGAATTTTCTTGATGCTCAAGAGGCCATTCAAATCCTGCTAGACGAACTCACGGACAATGAAATCAGTCTGAAAACAAAAGAACAGGATGACGAGGACCAACAGAGCACGAAAAGCAAGAAAGCTCGACTTCCGAAAATCGATCTACCCAAATTCAGTGGCGATTACTCGGAATGGGCAGAATTTCACGATCTGTTCAAATCTATGGTTGTCTCCAATACTGACCTGGATCCTGTGGAAAAATTAAAGTACCTCAAGATGTGTCTCTCAGGAAACGCCGGTCTACGGTTGAAGAATGTCGCTCTGAGAGCGAGTAATTTTCAAATCGCTTGGAACGATCTTGTGGCGTATTTCGAAAATAAGCGCATGCTTGTGGGCGCCGCGTTAGAATCGCTCTTCTCCGTTAAATCGCTAAATCGTGAATCGGCGTCCGATCTCGAGCGATTATATTCCGAAATCACACAAGCTCTCGGCTCTCTCGAAGCTCTCGATAGACCTGTCAAACACTGGGACGACATACTAGTCTTTACGATGGTTGGGAAACTCGACGCAACCTCAATTAAAGAATGGGAAAGTGAACTCGGTGCCAGTACAGAACCTCCAACCTGGATGCAACTCGTACAATTCATAATTTCGCGAATCCGATCGCTGCAAGCGTACGAGAGAGCTAAAGGAAAGCCACGCGCCGAGCCTCAAACCTCGTCAAATTCTCGCCCAACGAGTGCTAAATCGCATCATACGGCGACCTCGACAGGTGCTATTACGTGCTCACTCTGCGACGCCGCTCATTATCTCTCGTCTTGTCCAAAATACATTGGGAAGTCTACGGAACAGCGTCGCGAGTTTCTCACGCAGAAAAGACTCTGCTATAATTGTCTAGGTCCGCATCAACGCAAGATGTGTCGTACGCCAAAACGATGTCGAATGTGCGGAGCCCAACATCACACATCGATACATAGTGGAGACACTCATCTCACAGCAGTTCCAGTGAGCACCTTGAGCAACGTTGCTCAAGTTGGTAGTTTCGAACGACCGCCGGTTCTCTTAGCCACCGCCGTCGTCAAAATTCTATCAAGCTGTGGTGAGCCTCTCGAAGCCCGCGCGCTTCTCGATCAGGGATCGGAGATCTCTCTCATCACGGAATCCTTAGCTCAACGCCTCCGACTCCCGCGCTCGCGTTCGTCGATCTCCATCGTCGGTATCGGGGCGGAATCGTCGCGTCCTTCGCGTGGCTCCGTAGCTCTGAATCTGCAATCTCGCGTACGACCAACGTTCACGTGCAAAGTAAACGCCTCTATCTTGTCTAAACTCACAGGATACTTGCCCTCGACGAAAGTATCCGACTATAGCTGGCCACACCTACAGGATCTCGAATTGGCTGATCCGAACTTTGCACAACCTGGGCGCATCGATCTCGTGCTCGGAGCGGATGTCTACGGTTTGTTCCTCGAAGAAGGCGTTCGCAAAGGACCAGTCACAGCTCCGATGGCTCAGAAAACGACTCTCGGCTGGATCCTGTCGGGCGTCGTCCCCGCAGTGAACGATACTTCATCTCAGCCAATAGCTCAGAGTTTTCAATGCGCACCCGATCGTGGACTTCTCGAGCTTCTACAGAGATTCTGGATGCAGGAAGAAGCGTTTTCAGTAGTTCCGGATCAATTGTCGCCTGAAGAAACGCAGTGCGAGTCTCATTTCGCCGCTACTCACACGCGAAATTCGGAGGGAAGATATATTGTTCGTCTACCCTTCAAAAGGATACCGTACAATCTAGGAAATTCTCGATCGCAAGCTCTCAGGGTGTTAACCCGCCAGGAAAAACGCTTCTCCAAAGATACGACCCTGCAAAACGCCTACGTCTCATTTATGGAGGAGTACGAAAGCCTGGGACACATGCGTCGCGCGGCAGACACAAATCCGGAGCACAATCGAGTTTATTATCTTCCGCATTTGTGTGTAATCCGCGAATCAAGCTCCTCTACGAAGTATCGCGTCGTGTTTAACGGATCGCAACAGACAGATCGCGGTATCTCGCTCAACGACTGCCTGCATGAAGGTCCGAAGTTGTTGACGGATCTCTCTGACGTCATTACTCGCTGGCGCGTATTCAAGTTCGTGTTCTCGGCAGACGTGTCAAAAATGTTTCGTCAAATCCTCGTTCATCCAGAGGATCAAGATTTTCAAAGAATCCTCTGGCGTAACTCCCGCGGTGAACTCGTAGAATTTGTCTTGTGCACCGTAACGTACGGCCTATCGTCCGCGCCTTTTCTCGCTAACCGAACTCTACGTCAACTCGATAAGGACAAGGAAGGAACCTACGTAGACGACGTCTTCTCCGATGCGCACAGTCTCGAACAAGGCCGCGAGAAAATTGAGCAAGTTGTCAATCTCTTCAAGGCGGGCGGCTTCCCGCTGAAGAAATGGACCGCCAACCACGACGACCTGCTTGAAAACATTTCGACAGCTGATCGCGAAACTGCTCACTCTCTCTCTCTCGACAACGGGCCTTCGTTTCGTACACTCGGTCTAACGTGGAGACAACAAACCGACGCGTTCGTGTTTACGCTCACGCATACAAGCGAGCCCGCTGTCACAACAAAGCGAACGGTATTGTCGCGTACCGCTCAGCTGTTCGATCCGCTAGGCTGGCTCGCTCCCGTTGTGGTACGTGCGAAAATATTCATGCAAGAACTCTGGTCTGCTCATCTCGGATGGGATGAACCTCTACCGCAGCATCTCGCCGCTCGCTGGATGGACTACGCGCGGCAACTTCGAGATGTAACGTCCATTTCTGTGCCGCGATGGCTCGGTCTTTCGCCGTCAGCTCTCGGCGTCGAAATACATGGATTTTCCGACGCGTCTCATGCAGCTCTCGGTGTTGTTGTTTACGTGCGTGTGCTCTACGATGTCGATGATCTGAAAGTCACTATTGTATCCGCCAAAACAAAAGTCGCGCCAATTAAAAAACATTCGTCTACCGCTAAGCGATCTCGTACGACTCGCGTAACTACTCCTCGTCTCGAACTCTCCGCGGCGGTTCTTCTCGTTAGACATTTGTTGCAGATACAACGTGCTCTCAAGCTCGACGACGCTCCAGTCCACCTCTGGACTGACTCCACGACAGCGCTCCACTGGATTCAAGGTCATCCCTCACGGTGGAAAGATTTTGTGAGAAACCGAGTCTTTCAAATTCAGGAACTTATGCCGAATGCTCGGTGGCACCAGTGCCACTCGGTGGTCCCTGGGGAAGAAAATCCCGCGGATCTCGCGTCGCGTGGTTTGTCTCCCAAGCAACTCGCTGAAAGTCCGCTGTGGTGGCAAGGCCCTCCATGGCTCAGTCGACATTCGACGTCCTGGCCCTCTTCTGTACCGCCTCTGCCAGACGTCGACCTCGAAGAACGTCAGAAAACGGTCACCCTTACGAACTCCGATAGTTCTCTCGTATGGGATCTCATCAGTAGATACTCGCGTTTAGTACGACTACTTCGCATTACCGCTTGGTCTTTCCGCGTCGTAGAGCGTTTTCGCCGTCGCGCACGAACCACCGCGTACTCCTCGCCTCTACAGCCGGAAGACATCGAAAACGCGCGTCTTTACTGGGTAAAATCGACGCAAAAACGCTATTTTTCCAAGGAAATGCAGCAACTCTCGCAGGGCGGAAAACTTTCGTGTTCGAGTCCTCTGATCCGTCTCGTGCCGTTCCTCGACTCGGACGGAATGCTCCGCGTCGG
Source organism: Lasioglossum pauxillum (assembly GCA_933228785.1). Taxonomy (NCBI): domain Eukaryota; kingdom Metazoa; phylum Arthropoda; class Insecta; order Hymenoptera; family Halictidae; genus Lasioglossum; species Lasioglossum pauxillum. Next base: position 23,906,522 of record OW121707.1, on the reverse strand, counting down.
CGGGCGGCTCCGCAACGCGCTTTTAGATCCAGATGTAAAGCACCCCCTTATTTTGCCACAAGAATCGGAGCTTACTCATCTCGTACTCGATCACGTGCATAGGGCAACCCTGCATGGAGGAGCTCAAGCCATGCTCGCCACGTTGAGACGTTCCTACTGGATCATAGGAGGCCGCGTTCCCGTTCGTAGTTTCGTCCTCAAATGCGTTATTTGTACCCGACATCGAGCTGCTACCGCGACGCAGCTAATGGGGCAATTGCCCATGTCTCGCACTCTACCGTCGCGTCCGTTTCTTCACTCCGGAGTGGATTACGCCGGCCCTTTCACTGTCAAAACATGGCGAGGGAGGGCAGCTAAAACGTACAAAAGCTACCTCGTCGTGTTCGTATGTTTTTCGTCTTCGGCAGTCCATCTCGAACTCGCGACGGATTATTCGACCGCAGGTTTTTTAGCCGTCTACAAAAGGTTCACAGGCCGTCGCGGAATTTGCGCTACGTTAACAAGCGATTGCGGCACCAATCTCGTAGGCGCGGATAGCGAACTCCGCCGTCTCTTCGATTCGTCCTCACGCGAACTCGCCGATCTTGCGAACCTCCTCGCGAACGACGGTACAAAATGGTCGTTCAACCCTCCAGCCGCGCCCCACTTCGGTGGTAAATGCGAAGAATTCTCGACGCTCCTGGTGCAGATCGAAGCTGTTTTGAATTCTCGACCGATCTGCCCACTGTCCGATGATCCCGCTGACCTCGAAGCTCTGACACCGGGTCATTTTATCATTGGAGAAGCCCTCAATACGATTCCTGAACCGTCTCTGGAACATCTGCCAGAATCGCGTCTCTCTCGTTGGCAACTTTTACGTTAATTCCTCCAAAGGTTCTGGCAAAGATGGACCACAGAATATCTCCAGCGGTTTCAGATTTCAAATAAATGGCGTCAATTGGAGGACTCCATCAAGGTCAATCAACTGGTGCTGGTTGCGGACCAACGATACCCACCGTCGAAGTGGCCGCTCGCGCGCGTGACTGCAGTTCATCCTGGCAAGGATGGTCTCGTCCGCGTTGTTACCGTCCGGACGCAATTCGCTACGTTAAAAAGGCCTATCGCGAAACTCTGTCGTTTGCCTGTACCTGTATTAGCCGCGAAAGATTGACTTCAAATCTAAGTCAGAATTGTTATTTCGACGTCGTTTGAACGTCGTCGAGGCGGGCGGAAATGTTAACGCGAAAGCGTATCTTATGTAAATTGTAATTCGCGCTATACTTGTTTTGTTTTCTCGTCACATGTACTCGCTCTATTTAAATGTATATGTCGATCTCTGTCTTGTATGTCATCGCTCTGTCTGTATTGTCCTCAGTCGGGCAGTATAGTTCGCGCAGTCAAAATAAACGGATCTGTCCTCAAGTGATCAGTACTTTTTCTCTGTCTGTCTACCTCGTGTTGAAATCTATCGTTAAACCTCTATCTCTTTTTCACTATCGGGCTGCAAGATTAAATTATTAAAAGAATCGCTCTCTACACGCTCCACCAACTAAGAACGGCCATGCACCACCACCCACCGAATCAAGAAAGAGCTATCAATCTGTCAATCCTTCCGGTGTCCGGGCCTGGTGAGGTTTCCCGTGTTGAGTCAAATTAAGCCGCAGGCTCCACTCCTGGTGGTGCCCTTCCGTCAATTCCTTTAAGTTTCAGCTTTGCAACCATACTTCCCCCGGAACCCAAAAGCTTTGGTTTCCCGGAAGCTGCCCGCCGAGTCATCGTAGCGATGGCAGCGGCAGCGGCACGCAGCACGCAGCGGCAGCGGCACGCAGCACGCAGCGGCAGCGGCACGCAGCGGCAGCGGCACGCAGCGGCAGCGGCACGCAGCACGCAGCGGCAGCGGCACGCAGCACGCAGCACGCAGCGGCAGCGGCAGCGGCAGCGGCAGCGGCAGCGGCGGCGGCAGCGGCAGCGGCAGCGGCAGCAGCAGCAGCAGCAGCAGCAGCAGCAGCAGCAGCAGCAGCAGCAGCAGCAGCAGCAGCAGCAGCAGCAGCAGCAGCAGCAGCAGCAGCAGCAGCAGCAGCAGCAGCAGCAGCAGCAGCAGCAGCAGCAGCAGCAGCAGCAGCAGCAGCAGCAGCAGCAGCAGCAGCAGCAGCAGCAGCAGCAGCAGCAGCAGCAGCAGCAGCAGCAGCAGCAGCAGCAGCAGCAGCAGCAGCAGCAGCAGCAGCAGCAGCAGCAGCAGCAGCAGCAGCAGCAGCAGCAGCAGCAGCAGCAGCAGCAGCAGCAGCAGCAGCAGCAGCAGCAGCAGCAGCAGCAGCAGCAGCAGCAGCAGCAGCAGCAGCAGCAGCAGCAGCAGCAGCAGCAGCAGCAGCAGCAGCAGCAGCAGCAGCAGCAGCAGCAGCAGCAGCAGCAGCAGCAGCAGCAGCAGCAGCAGCAGCAGCAGCAGCAGCAGCAGCAGCAGCAGCAGCAGCAGCAGCAGCAGCAGCAGCAGCAGCAGCAGCAGCAGCAGCAGCAGCAGCAGCAGCAGCAGCAGCAGCAGCAGCAGCAGCAGCAGCAGCAGCAGCAGCAGCAGCAGCAGCAGCAGCAGCAGCAGCAGCAGCAGCAGCAGCAGCAGCAGCAGCAGCAGCAGCAGCAGCAGCAGCAGCAGCAGCAGCAGCAGCAGCAGCAGCAGCAGCAGCAGCAGCAGCAGCAGCAGCAGCAGCAGCAGCAGCAGCAGCAGCAGCAGCAGCAGCAGCAGCAGCAGCAGCAGCAGCAGCAGCAGCAGCAGCAGCAGCAGCAGCAGCAGCAGCAGCAGCAGCAGCAGCAGCAGCAGCAGCAGCAGCAGCAGCAGCAGCAGCAGCAGCAGCAGCAGCAGCAGCAGCAGCAGCAGCAGCAGCAGCAGCAGCAGCAGCAGCAGCAGCAGCAGCAGCAGCAGCAGCAGCAGCAGCAGCAGCAGCAGCAGCAGCAGCAGCAGCAGCAGCAGCAGCAGCAGCAGCAGCAGCAGCAGCAGCAGCAGCAGCAGCAGCAGCAGCAGCAGCAGCAGCAGCAGCAGCAGCAGCAGCAGCAGCAGCAGCAGCAGCAGCAGCAGCAGCAGCAGCAGCAGCAGCAGCAGCAGCAGCAGCAGCAGCAGCAGCAGCAGCAGCAGCAGCAGCAGCAGCAGCAGCAGCAGCAGCAGCAGCAGCAGCAGCAGCAGCAGCAGCAGCAGCAGCAGCAGCAGCAGCAGCAGCAGCAGCAGCAGCAGCAGCAGCAGCAGCAGCAGCAGCAGCAGCAGCAGCAGCAGCAGCAGCAGCAGCAGCAGCAGCAGCAGCAGCAGCAGCAGCAGCAGCAGCAGCAGCAGCAGCAGCAGCAGCAGCAGCAGCAGCAGCAGCAGCAGCAGCAGCAGCAGCAGCAGCAGCAGCAGCAGCAGCAGCAGCAGCAGCAGCAGCAGCAGCAGCAGCAGCAGCAGCAGCAGCAGCAGCAGCAGCAGCAGCAGCAGCAGCAGCAGCAGCAGCAGCAGCAGCAGCAGCAGCAGCAGCAGCAGCAGCAGCAGCAGCAGCAGCAGCAGCAGCAGCAGCAGCAGCAGCAGCAGCAGCAGCAGCAGCAGCAGCAGCAGCAGCAGCAGCAGCAGCAGCAGCAGCAGCAGCAGCAGCAGCAGCAGCAGCAGCAGCAGCAGCAGCAGCAGCAGCAGCAGCAGCAGCAGCAGCAGCAGCAGCAGCAGCAGCAGCAGCAGCAGCAGCAGCAGCAGCAGCAGCAGCAGCAGCAGCAGCAGCAGCAGCAGCAGCAGCAGCAGCAGCAGCAGCAGCAGCAGCAGCAGCAGCAGCAGCAGCAGCAGCAGCAGCAGCAGCAGCAGCAGCAGCAGCAGCAGCAGCAGCAGCAGCAGCAGCAGCAGCAGCAGCAGCAGCAGCAGCAGCAGCAGCAGCAGCAGCAGCAGCAGCAGCAGCAGCAGCAGCAGCAGCAGCAGCAGCAGCAGCAGCAGCAGCAGCAGCAGCAGCAGCAGCAGCAGCAGCAGCAGCAGCAGCAGCAGCAGCAGCAGCAGCAGCAGCAGCAGCAGCAGCAGCAGCAGCAGCAGCAGCAGCAGCAGCAGCAGCAGCAGCAGCAGCAGCAGCAGCAGCAGCAGCAGCAGCAGCAGCAGCAGCAGCAGCAGCAGCAGCAGCAGCAGCAGCAGCAGCAGCAGCAGCAGCAGCAGCAGCAGCAGCAGCAGCAGCAGCAGCAGCAGCAGCAGCAGCAGCAGCAGCAGCAGCAGCAGCAGCAGCAGCAGCAGCAGCAGCAGCAGCAGCAGCAGCAGCAGCAGCAGCAGCAGCAGCAGCAGCAGCAGCAGCAGCAGCAGCAGCAGCAGCAGCAGCAGCAGCAGCAGCAGCAGCAGCAGCAGCAGCAGCAGCAGCAGCAGCAGCAGCAGCAGCAGCAGCAGCAGCAGCAGCAGCAGCAGCAGCAGCAGCAGCAGCAGCAGCAGCAGCAGCAGCAGCAGCAGCAGCAGCAGCAGCAGCAGCAGCAGCAGCAGCAGCAGCAGCAGCAGCAGCAGCAGCAGCAGCAGCAGCAGCAGCAGCAGCAGCAGCAGCAGCAGCAGCAGCAGCAGCAGCAGCAGCAGCAGCAGCAGCAGCAGCAGCAGCAGCAGCAGCAGCAGCAGCAGCAGCAGCAGCAGCAGCAGCAGCAGCAGCAGCAGCAGCAGCAGCAGCAGCAGCAGCAGCAGCAGCAGCAGCAGCAGCAGCAGCAGCAGCAGCAGCAGCAGCAGCAGCAGCAGCAGCAGCAGCAGCAGCAGCAGCAGCAGCAGCAGCAGCAGCAGCAGCAGCAGCAGCAGCAGCAGCAGCAGCAGCAGCAGCAGCAGCAGCAGCAGCAGCAGCAGCAGCAGCAGCAGCAGCAGCAGCAGCAGCAGCAGCAGCAGCAGCAGCAGCAGCAGCAGCAGCAGCAGCAGCAGCAGCAGCAGCAGCAGCAGCAGCAGCAGCAGCAGCAGCAGCAGCAGCAGCAGCAGCAGCAGCAGCAGCAGCAGCAGCAGCAGCAGCAGCAGCAGCAGCAGCAGCAGCAGCAGCAGCAGCAGCAGCAGCAGCAGCAGCAGCAGCAGCAGCAGCAGCAGCAGCAGCAGCAGCAGCAGCAGCAGCAGCAGCAGCAGCAGCAGCAGCAGCAGCAGCAGCAGCAGCAGCAGCAGCAGCAGCAGCAGCAGCAGCAGCAGCAGCAGCAGCAGCAGCAGCAGCAGCAGCAGCAGCAGCAGCAGCAGCAGCAGCAGCAGCAGCAGCAGCAGCAGCAGCAGCAGCAGCAGCAGCAGCAGCAGCAGCAGCAGCAGCAGCAGCAGCAGCAGCAGCAGCAGCAGCAGCAGCAGCAGCAGCAGCAGCAGCAGCAGCAGCAGCAGCAGCAGCAGCAGCAGCAGCAGCAGCAGCAGCAGCAGCAGCAGCAGCAGCAGCAGCAGCAGCAGCAGCAGCAGCAGCAGCAGCAGCAGCAGCAGCAGCAGCAGCAGCAGCAGCAGCAGCAGCAGCAGCAGCAGCAGCAGCAGCAGCAGCAGCAGCAGCAGCAGCAGCAGCAGCAGCAGCAGCAGCAGCAGCAGCAGCAGCAGCAGCAGCAGCAGCAGCAGCAGCAGCAGCAGCAGCAGCAGCAGCAGCAGCAGCAGCAGCAGCAGCAGCAGCAGCAGCAGCAGCAGCAGCAGCAGCAGCAGCAGCAGCAGCAGCAGCAGCAGCAGCAGCAGCAGCAGCAGCAGCAGCAGCAGCAGCAGCAGCAGCAGCAGCAGCAGCAGCAGCAGCAGCAGCAGCAGCAGCAGCAGCAGCAGCAGCAGCAGCAGCAGCAGCAGCAGCAGCAGCAGCAGCAGCAGCAGCAGCAGCAGCAGCAGCAGCAGCAGCAGCAGCAGCAGCAGCAGCAGCAGCAGCAGCAGCAGCAGCAGCAGCAGCAGCAGCAGCAGCAGCAGCAGCAGCAGCAGCAGCAGCAGCAGCAGCAGCAGCAGCAGCAGCAGCAGCAGCAGCAGCAGCAGCAGCAGCAGCAGCAGCAGCAGCAGCAGCAGCAGCAGCAGCAGCAGCAGCAGCAGCAGCAGCAGCAGCAGCAGCAGCAGCAGCAGCAGCAGCAGCAGCAGCAGCAGCAGCAGCAGCAGCAGCAGCAGCAGCAGCAGCAGCAGCAGCAGCAGCAGCAGCAGCAGCAGCAGCAGCAGCAGCAGCAGCAGCAGCAGCAGCAGCAGCAGCAGCAGCAGCAGCAGCAGCAGCAGCAGCAGCAGCAGCAGCAGCAGCAGCAGCAGCAGCAGCAGCAGCAGCAGCAGCAGCAGCAGCAGCAGCAGCAGCAGCAGCAGCAGCAGCAGCAGCAGCAGCAGCAGCAGCAGCAGCAGCAGCAGCAGCAGCAGCAGCAGCAGCAGCAGCAGCAGCAGCAGCAGCAGCAGCAGCAGCAGCAGCAGCAGCAGCAGCAGCAGCAGCAGCAGCAGCAGCAGCAGCAGCAGCAGCAGCAGCAGCAGCAGCAGCAGCAGCAGCAGCAGCAGCAGCAGCAGCAGCAGCAGCAGCAGCAGCAGCAGCAGCAGCAGCAGCAGCAGCAGCAGCAGCAGCAGCAGCAGCAGCAGCAGCAGCAGCAGCAGCAGCAGCAGCAGCAGCAGCAGCAGCAGCAGCAGCAGCAGCAGCAGCAGCAGCAGCAGCAGCAGCAGCAGCAGCAGCAGCAGCAGCAGCAGCAGCAGCAGCAGCAGCAGCAGCAGCAGCAGCAGCAGCAGCAGCAGCAGCAGCAGCAGCAGCAGCAGCAGCAGCAGCAGCAGCAGCAGCAGCAGCAGCAGCAGCAGCAGCAGCAGCAGCAGCAGCAGCAGCAGCAGCAGCAGCAGCAGCAGCAGCAGCAGCAGCAGCAGCAGCAGCAGCAGCAGCAGCAGCAGCAGCAGCAGCAGCAGCAGCAGCAGCAGCAGCAGCAGCAGCAGCAGCAGCAGCAGCAGCAGCAGCAGCAGCAGCAGCAGCAGCAGCAGCAGCAGCAGCAGCAGCAGCAGCAGCAGCAGCAGCAGCAGCAGCAGCAGCAGCAGCAGCAGCAGCAGCAGCAGCAGCAGCAGCAGCAGCAGCAGCAGCAGCAGCAGCAGCAGCAGCAGCAGCAGCAGCAGCAGCAGCAGCAGCAGCAGCAGCAGCAGCAGCAGCAGCAGCAGCAGCAGCAGCAGCAGCAGCAGCAGCAGCAGCAGCAGCAGCAGCAGCAGCAGCAGCAGCAGCAGCAGCAGCAGCAGCAGCAGCAGCAGCAGCAGCAGCAGCAGCAGCAGCAGCAGCAGCAGCAGCAGCAGCAGCAGCAGCAGCAGCAGCAGCAGCAGCAGCAGCAGCAGCAGCAGCAGCAGCAGCAGCAGCAGCAGCAGCAGCAGCAGCAGCAGCAGCAGCAGCAGCAGCAGCAGCAGCAGCAGCAGCAGCAGCAGCAGCAGCAGCAGCAGCAGCAGCAGCAGCAGCAGCAGCAGCAGCAGCAGCAGCAGCAGCAGCAGCAGCAGCAGCAGCAGCAGCAGCAGCAGCAGCAGCAGCAGCAGCAGCAGCAGCAGCAGCAGCAGCAGCAGCAGCAGCAGCAGCAGCAGCAGCAGCAGCAGCAGCAGCAGCAGCAGCAGCAGCAGCAGCAGCAGCAGCAGCAGCAGCAGCAGCAGCAGCAGCAGCAGCAGCAGCAGCAGCAGCAGCAGCAGCAGCAGCAGCAGCAGCAGCAGCAGCAGCAGCAGCAGCAGCAGCAGCAGCAGCAGCAGCAGCAGCAGCAGCAGCAGCAGCAGCAGCAGCAGCAGCAGCAGCAGCAGCAGCAGCAGCAGCAGCAGCAGCAGCAGCAGCAGCAGCAGCAGCAGCAGCAGCAGCAGCAGCAGCAGCAGCAGCAGCAGCAGCAGCAGCAGCAGCAGCAGCAGCAGCAGCAGCAGCAGCAGCAGCAGCAGCAGCAGCAGCAGCAGCAGCAGCAGCAGCAGCAGCAGCAGCAGCAGCAGCAGCAGCAGCAGCAGCAGCAGCAGCAGCAGCAGCAGCAGCAGCAGCAGCAGCAGCAGCAGCAGCAGCAGCAGCAGCAGCAGCAGCAGCAGCAGCAGCAGCAGCAGCAGCAGCAGCAGCAGCAGCAGCAGCAGCAGCAGCAGCAGCAGCAGCAGCAGCAGCAGCAGCAGCAGCAGCAGCAGCAGCAGCAGCAGCAGCAGCAGCAGCAGCAGCAGCAGCAGCAGCAGCAGCAGCAGCAGCAGCAGCAGCAGCAGCAGCAGCAGCAGCAGCAGCAGCAGCAGCAGCAGCAGCAGCAGCAGCAGCAGCAGCAGCAGCAGCAGCAGCAGCAGCAGCAGCAGCAGCAGCAGCAGCAGCAGCAGCAGCAGCAGCAGCAGCAGCAGCAGCAGCAGCAGCAGCAGCAGCAGCAGCAGCAGCAGCAGCAGCAGCAGCAGCAGCAGCAGCAGCAGCAGCAGCAGCAGCAGCAGCAGCAGCAGCAGCAGCAGCAGCAGCAGCAGCAGCAGCAGCAGCAGCAGCAGCAGCAGCAGCAGCAGCAGCAGCAGCAGCAGCAGCAGCAGCAGCAGCAGCAGCAGCAGCAGCAGCAGCAGCAGCAGCAGCAGCAGCAGCAGCAGCAGCAGCAGCAGCAGCAGCAGCAGCAGCAGCAGCAGCAGCAGCAGCAGCAGCAGCAGCAGCAGCAGCAGCAGCAGCAGCAGCAGCAGCAGCAGCAGCAGCAGCAGCAGCAGCAGCAGCAGCAGCAGCAGCAGCAGCAGCAGCAGCAGCAGCAGCAGCAGCAGCAGCAGCAGCAGCAGCAGCAGCAGCAGCAGCAGCAGCAGCAGCAGCAGCAGCAGCAGCAGCAGCAGCAGCAGCAGCAGCAGCAGCAGCAGCAGCAGCAGCAGCAGCAGCAGCAGCAGCAGCAGCAGCAGCAGCAGCAGCAGCAGCAGCAGCAGCAGCAGCAGCAGCAGCAGCAGCAGCAGCAGCAGCAGCAGCAGCAGCAGCAGCAGCAGCAGCAGCAGCAGCAGCAGCAGCAGCAGCAGCAGCAGCAGCAGCAGCAGCAGCAGCAGCAGCAGCAGCAGCAGCAGCAGCAGCAGCAGCAGCAGCAGCAGCAGCAGCAGCAGCAGCAGCAGCAGCAGCAGCAGCAGCAGCAGCAGCAGCAGCAGCAGCAGCAGCAGCAGCAGCAGCAGCAGCAGCAGCAGCAGCAGCAGCAGCAGCAGCAGCAGCAGCAGCAGCAGCAGCAGCAGCAGCAGCAGCAGCAGCAGCAGCAGCAGCAGCAGCAGCAGCAGCAGCAGCAGCAGCAGCAGCAGCAGCAGCAGCAGCAGCAGCAGCAGCAGCAGCAGCAGCAGCAGCAGCAGCAGCAGCAGCAGCAGCAGCAGCAGCAGCAGCAGCAGCAGCAGCAGCAGCAGCAGCAGCAGCAGCAGCAGCAGCAGCAGCAGCAGCAGCAGCAGCAGCAGCAGCAGCAGCAGCAGCAGCAGCAGCAGCAGCAGCAGCAGCAGCAGCAGCAGCAGCAGCAGCAGCAGCAGCAGCAGCAGCAGCAGCAGCAGCAGCAGCAGCAGCAGCAGCAGCAGCAGCAGCAGCAGCAGCAGCAGCAGCAGCAGCAGCAGCAGCAGCAGCAGCAGCAGCAGCAGCAGCAGCAGCAGCAGCAGCAGCAGCAGCAGCAGCAGCAGCAGCAGCAGCAGCAGCAGCAGCAGCAGCAGCAGCAGCAGCAGCAGCAGCAGCAGCAGCAGCAGCAGCAGCAGCAGCAGCAGCAGCAGCAGCAGCAGCAGCAGCAGCAGCAGCAGCAGCAGCAGCAGCAGCAGCAGCAGCAGCAGCAGCAGCAGCAGCAGCAGCAGCAGCAGCAGCAGCAGCAGCAGCAGCAGCAGCAGCAGCAGCAGCAGCAGCAGCAGCAGCAGCAGCAGCAGCAGCAGCAGCAGCAGCAGCAGCAGCAGCAGCAGCAGCAGCAGCAGCAGCAGCAGCAGCAGCAGCAGCAGCAGCAGCAGCAGCAGCAGCAGCAGCAGCAGCAGCAGCAGCAGCAGCAGCAGCAGCAGCAGCAGCAGCAGCAGCAGCAGCAGCAGCAGCAGCAGCAGCAGCAGCAGCAGCAGCAGCAGCAGCAGCAGCAGCAGCAGCAGCAGCAGCAGCAGCAGCAGCAGCAGCAGCAGCAGCAGCAGCAGCAGCAGCAGCAGCAGCAGCAGCAGCAGCAGCAGCAGCAGCAGCAGCAGCAGCAGCAGCAGCAGCAGCAGCAGCAGCAGCAGCAGCAGCAGCAGCAGCAGCAGCAGCAGCAGCAGCAGCAGCAGCAGCAGCAGCAGCAGCAGCAGCAGCAGCAGCAGCAGCAGCAGCAGCAGCAGCAGCAGCAGCAGCAGCAGCAGCAGCAGCAGCAGCAGCAGCAGCAGCAGCAGCAGCAGCAGCAGCAGCAGCAGCAGCAGCAGCAGCAGCAGCAGCAGCAGCAGCAGCAGCAGCAGCAGCAGCAGCAGCAGCAGCAGCAGCAGCAGCAGCAGCAGCAGCAGCAGCAGCAGCAGCAGCAGCAGCAGCAGCAGCAGCAGCAGCAGCAGCAGCAGCAGCAGCAGCAGCAGCAGCAGCAGCAGCAGCAGCAGCAGCAGCAGCAGCAGCAGCAGCAGCAGCAGCAGCAGCAGCAGCAGCAGCAGCAGCAGCAGCAGCAGCAGCAGCAGCAGCAGCAGCAGCAGCAGCAGCAGCAGCAGCAGCAGCAGCAGCAGCAGCAGCAGCAGCAGCAGCAGCAGCAGCAGCAGCAGCAGCAGCAGCAGCAGCAGCAGCAGCAGCAGCAGCAGCAGCAGCAGCAGCAGCAGCAGCAGCAGCAGCAGCAGCAGCAGCAGCAGCAGCAGCAGCAGCAGCAGCAGCAGCAGCAGCAGCAGCAGCAGCAGCAGCAGCAGCAGCAGCAGCAGCAGCAGCAGCAGCAGCAGCAGCAGCAGCAGCAGCAGCAGCAGCAGCAGCAGCAGCAGCAGCAGCAGCAGCAGCAGCAGCAGCAGCAGCAGCAGCAGCAGCAGCAGCAG
>OW121707.1:23883272-23893272 GCA_933228785.1 Lasioglossum pauxillum | reverse complement strand
GCAGCAGCAGCAGCAGCAGCAGCAGCAGCAGCAGCAGCAGCAGCAGCAGCAGCAGCAGCAGCAGCAGCAGCAGCAGCAGCAGCAGCAGCAGCAGCAGCAGCAGCAGCAGCAGCAGCAGCAGCAGCAGCAGCAGCAGCAGCAGCAGCAGCAGCAGCAGCAGCAGCAGCAGCAGCAGCAGCAGCAGCAGCAGCAGCAGCAGCAGCAGCAGCAGCAGCAGCAGCAGCAGCAGCAGCAGCAGCAGCAGCAGCAGCAGCAGCAGCAGCAGCAGCAGCAGCAGCAGCAGCAGCAGCAGCAGCAGCAGCAGCAGCAGCAGCAGCAGCAGCAGCAGCAGCAGCAGCAGCAGCAGCAGCAGCAGCAGCAGCAGCAGCAGCAGCAGCAGCAGCAGCAGCAGCAGCAGCAGCAGCAGCAGCAGCAGCAGCAGCAGCAGCAGCAGCAGCAGCAGCAGCAGCAGCAGCAGCAGCAGCAGCAGCAGCAGCAGCAGCAGCAGCAGCAGCAGCAGCAGCAGCAGCAGCAGCAGCAGCAGCAGCAGCAGCAGCAGCAGCAGCAGCAGCAGCAGCAGCAGCAGCAGCAGCAGCAGCAGCAGCAGCAGCAGCAGCAGCAGCAGCAGCAGCAGCAGCAGCAGCAGCAGCAGCAGCAGCAGCAGCAGCAGCAGCAGCAGCAGCAGCAGCAGCAGCAGCAGCAGCAGCAGCAGCAGCAGCAGCAGCAGCAGCAGCAGCAGCAGCAGCAGCAGCAGCAGCAGCAGCAGCAGCAGCAGCAGCAGCAGCAGCAGCAGCAGCAGCAGCAGCAGCAGCAGCAGCAGCAGCAGCAGCAGCAGCAGCAGCAGCAGCAGCAGCAGCAGCAGCAGCAGCAGCAGCAGCAGCAGCAGCAGCAGCAGCAGCAGCAGCAGCAGCAGCAGCAGCAGCAGCAGCAGCAGCAGCAGCAGCAGCAGCAGCAGCAGCAGCAGCAGCAGCAGCAGCAGCAGCAGCAGCAGCAGCAGCAGCAGCAGCAGCAGCAGCAGCAGCAGCAGCAGCAGCAGCAGCAGCAGCAGCAGCAGCAGCAGCAGCAGCAGCAGCAGCAGCAGCAGCAGCAGCAGCAGCAGCAGCAGCAGCAGCAGCAGCAGCAGCAGCAGCAGCAGCAGCAGCAGCAGCAGCAGCAGCAGCAGCAGCAGCAGCAGCAGCAGCAGCAGCAGCAGCAGCAGCAGCAGCAGCAGCAGCAGCAGCAGCAGCAGCAGCAGCAGCAGCAGCAGCAGCAGCAGCAGCAGCAGCAGCAGCAGCAGCAGCAGCAGCAGCAGCAGCAGCAGCAGCAGCAGCAGCAGCAGCAGCAGCAGCAGCAGCAGCAGCAGCAGCAGCAGCAGCAGCAGCAGCAGCAGCAGCAGCAGCAGCAGCAGCAGCAGCAGCAGCAGCAGCAGCAGCAGCAGCAGCAGCAGCAGCAGCAGCAGCAGCAGCAGCAGCAGCAGCAGCAGCAGCAGCAGCAGCAGCAGCAGCAGCAGCAGCAGCAGCAGCAGCAGCAGCAGCAGCAGCAGCAGCAGCAGCAGCAGCAGCAGCAGCAGCAGCAGCAGCAGCAGCAGCAGCAGCAGCAGCAGCAGCAGCAGCAGCAGCAGCAGCAGCAGCAGCAGCAGCAGCAGCAGCAGCAGCAGCAGCAGCAGCAGCAGCAGCAGCAGCAGCAGCAGCAGCAGCAGCAGCAGCAGCAGCAGCAGCAGCAGCAGCAGCAGCAGCAGCAGCAGCAGCAGCAGCAGCAGCAGCAGCAGCAGCAGCAGCAGCAGCAGCAGCAGCAGCAGCAGCAGCAGCAGCAGCAGCAGCAGCAGCAGCAGCAGCAGCAGCAGCAGCAGCAGCAGCAGCAGCAGCAGCAGCAGCAGCAGCAGCAGCAGCAGCAGCAGCAGCAGCAGCAGCAGCAGCAGCAGCAGCAGCAGCAGCAGCAGCAGCAGCAGCAGCAGCAGCAGCAGCAGCAGCAGCAGCAGCAGCAGCAGCAGCAGCAGCAGCAGCAGCAGCAGCAGCAGCAGCAGCAGCAGCAGCAGCAGCAGCAGCAGCAGCAGCAGCAGCAGCAGCAGCAGCAGCAGCAGCAGCAGCAGCAGCAGCAGCAGCAGCAGCAGCAGCAGCAGCAGCAGCAGCAGCAGCAGCAGCAGCAGCAGCAGCAGCAGCAGCAGCAGCAGCAGCAGCAGCAGCAGCAGCAGCAGCAGCAGCAGCAGCAGCAGCAGCAGCAGCAGCAGCAGCAGCAGCAGCAGCAGCAGCAGCAGCAGCAGCAGCAGCAGCAGCAGCAGCAGCAGCAGCAGCAGCAGCAGCAGCAGCAGCAGCAGCAGCAGCAGCAGCAGCAGCAGCAGCAGCAGCAGCAGCAGCAGCAGCAGCAGCAGCAGCAGCAGCAGCAGCAGCAGCAGCAGCAGCAGCAGCAGCAGCAGCAGCAGCAGCAGCAGCAGCAGCAGCAGCAGCAGCAGCAGCAGCAGCAGCAGCAGCAGCAGCAGCAGCAGCAGCAGCAGCAGCAGCAGCAGCAGCAGCAGCAGCAGCAGCAGCAGCAGCAGCAGCAGCAGCAGCAGCAGCAGCAGCAGCAGCAGCAGCAGCAGCAGCAGCAGCAGCAGCAGCAGCAGCAGCAGCAGCAGCAGCAGCAGCAGCAGCAGCAGCAGCAGCAGCAGCAGCAGCAGCAGCAGCAGCAGCAGCAGCAGCAGCAGCAGCAGCAGCAGCAGCAGCAGCAGCAGCAGCAGCAGCAGCAGCAGCAGCAGCAGCAGCAGCAGCAGCAGCAGCAGCAGCAGCAGCAGCAGCAGCAGCAGCAGCAGCAGCAGCAGCAGCAGCAGCAGCAGCAGCAGCAGCAGCAGCAGCAGCAGCAGCAGCAGCAGCAGCAGCAGCAGCAGCAGCAGCAGCAGCAGCAGCAGCAGCAGCAGCAGCAGCAGCAGCAGCAGCAGCAGCAGCAGCAGCAGCAGCAGCAGCAGCAGCAGCAGCAGCAGCAGCAGCAGCAGCAGCAGCAGCAGCAGCAGCAGCAGCAGCAGCAGCAGCAGCAGCAGCAGCAGCAGCAGCAGCAGCAGCAGCAGCAGCAGCAGCAGCAGCAGCAGCAGCAGCAGCAGCAGCAGCAGCAGCAGCAGCAGCAGCAGCAGCAGCAGCAGCAGCAGCAGCAGCAGCAGCAGCAGCAGCAGCAGCAGCAGCAGCAGCAGCAGCAGCAGCAGCAGCAGCAGCAGCAGCAGCAGCAGCAGCAGCAGCAGCAGCAGCAGCAGCAGCAGCAGCAGCAGCAGCAGCAGCAGCAGCAGCAGCAGCAGCAGCAGCAGCAGCAGCAGCAGCAGCAGCAGCAGCAGCAGCAGCAGCAGCAGCAGCAGCAGCAGCAGCAGCAGCAGCAGCAGCAGCAGCAGCAGCAGCAGCAGCAGCAGCAGCAGCAGCAGCAGCAGCAGCAGCAGCAGCAGCAGCAGCAGCAGCAGCAGCAGCAGCAGCAGCAGCAGCAGCAGCAGCAGCAGCAGCAGCAGCAGCAGCAGCAGCAGCAGCAGCAGCAGCAGCAGCAGCAGCAGCAGCAGCAGCAGCAGCAGCAGCAGCAGCAGCAGCAGCAGCAGCAGCAGCAGCAGCAGCAGCAGCAGCAGCAGCAGCAGCAGCAGCAGCAGCAGCAGCAGCAGCAGCAGCAGCAGCAGCAGCAGCAGCAGCAGCAGCAGCAGCAGCAGCAGCAGCAGCAGCAGCAGCAGCAGCAGCAGCAGCAGCAGCAGCAGCAGCAGCAGCAGCAGCAGCAGCAGCAGCAGCAGCAGCAGCAGCAGCAGCAGGCAGCAGCAGAAGCACGCAGCAGCAGCAGCAGCACGCAGCAGCAGCAGCAGCACGCAGCAGCAGCAGAGAGCACGCAGCAGCAGCAGCAGCACGCAGCAGCAGCAGCAGCACGCAGCAGCAGCAGCAGCAGCAGCAGCAGCAGCAGCACGCAGCAGCAGCAGAGAGCACGCAGCAGCAGCAGCAGCAGCACGCAGCAGCAGCAGCAGCAGCACGCAGCAGCAGCAGCAGCACGCAGCAGCAGCAGCAGCACGCAGCAGCAGCAGCAGCAGCACGCAGCAGCAGCAGCAGCAGCACGCAGCAGCAGCAGCAGCACGCAGCAGCAGCAGCAGCAGCACGCAGCAGCAGCAGCAGCACGCAGCAGCAGCAGCAGAAGCAGCAGCAGCAGCAGCAGCAGCAGCAGCAGCAGCAGCAGCAGCAGCAGCAGCAGCAGCAGCAGCAGCAGCAGCAGCAGCAGCAGCAGCAGCAGCAGCAGCAGCAGCAGCAGCAGCAGCAGCAGCAGCAGCAGCAGCAGCAGCAGCAGCAGCAGCAGCAGCAGCAGCAGCAGCAGCAGCAGCAGCAGCAGCAGCAGCAGCAGCAGCAGCAGCAGCAGCAGCAGCAGCAGCAGCAGCAGCAGCAGCAGCAGCAGCAGCAGCAGCAGCAGCAGCAGCAGCAGCAGCAGCAGCAGCAGCAGCAGCAGCAGCAGCAGCAGCAGCAGCAGCAGCAGCAGCAGCAGCAGCAGCAGCAGCAGCAGCAGCAGCAGCAGCAGCAGCAGCAGCAGCAGCAGCAGCAGCAGCAGCAGCAGCAGCAGCAGCAGCAGCAGCAGCAGCAGCAGCAGCAGCAGCAGCAGCAGCAGCAGCAGCAGCAGCAGCAGCAGCAGCAGCAGCAGCAGCAGCAGCAGCAGCAGCAGCAGCAGCAGCAGCAGCAGCAGCAGCAGCAGCAGCAGCAGCAGCAGCAGCAGCAGCAGCAGCAGCAGCAGCAGCAGCAGCAGCAGCAGCAGCAGCAGCAGCAGCAGCAGCAGCAGCAGCAGCAGCAGCAGCAGCAGCAGCAGCAGCAGCAGCAGCAGCAGCAGCAGCAGCAGCAGCAGCAGCAGCAGCAGCAGCAGCAGCAGCAGCAGCAGCAGCAGCAGCAGCAGCAGCAGCAGCAGCAGCAGCAGCAGCAGCAGCAGCAGCAGCAGCAGCAGCAGCAGCAGCAGCAGCAGCAGCAGCAGCAGCAGCAGCAGCAGCAGCAGCAGCAGCAGCAGCAGCAGCAGCAGCAGCAGCAGCAGCAGCAGCAGCAGCAGCAGCAGCAGCAGCAGCAGCAGCAGCAGCAGCAGCAGCAGCAGCAGCAGCAGCAGCAGCAGCAGCAGCAGCAGCAGCAGCAGCAGCAGCAGCAGCAGCAGCAGCAGCAGCAGCAGCAGCAGCAGCAGCAGCAGCAGCAGCAGCAGCAGCAGCAGCAGCAGCAGCAGCAGCAGCAGCAGCAGCAGCAGCAGCAGCAGCAGCAGCAGCAGCAGCAGCAGCAGCAGCAGCAGCAGCAGCAGCAGCAGCAGCAGCAGCAGCAGCAGCAGCAGCAGCAGCAGCAGCAGCAGCAGCAGCAGCAGCAGCAGCAGCAGCAGCAGCAGCAGCAGCAGCAGCAGCAGCAGCAGCAGCAGCAGCAGCAGCAGCAGCAGCAGCAGCAGCAGCAGCAGCAGCAGCAGCAGCAGCAGCAGCAGCAGCAGCAGCAGCAGCAGCAGCAGCAGCAGCAGCAGCAGCAGCAGCAGCAGCAGCAGCAGCAGCAGCAGCAGCAGCAGCAGCAGCAGCAGCAGCAGCAGCAGCAGCAGCAGCAGCAGCAGCAGCAGCAGCAGCAGCAGCAGCAGCAGCAGCAGCAGCAGCAGCAGCAGCAGCAGCAGCAGCAGCAGCAGCAGCAGCAGCAGCAGCAGCAGCAGCAGCAGCAGCAGCAGCAGCAGCAGCAGCAGCAGCAGCAGCAGCAGCAGCAGCAGCAGCAGCAGCAGCAGCAGCAGCAGCAGCAGCAGCAGCAGCAGCAGCAGCAGCAGCAGCAGCAGCAGCAGCAGCAGCAGCAGCAGCAGCAGCAGCAGCAGCAGCAGCAGCAGCAGCAGCAGCAGCAGCAGCAGCAGCAGCAGCAGCAGCAGCAGCAGCAGCAGCAGCAGCAGCAGCAGCAGCAGCAGCAGCAGCAGCAGCAGCAGCAGCAGCAGCAGCAGCAGCAGCAGCAGCAGCAGCAGCAGCAGCAGCAGCAGCAGCAGCAGCAGCAGCAGCAGCAGCAGCAGCAGCAGCAGCAGCAGCAGCAGCAGCAGCAGCAGCAGCAGCAGCAGCAGCAGCAGCAGCAGCAGCAGCAGCAGCAGCAGCAGCAGCAGCAGCAGCAGCAGCAGCAGCAGCAGCAGCAGCAGCAGCAGCAGCAGCAGCAGCAGCAGCAGCAGCAGCAGCAGCAGCAGCAGCAGCAGCAGCAGCAGCAGCAGCAGCAGCAGCAGCAGCAGCAGCAGCAGCAGCAGCAGCAGCAGCAGCAGCAGCAGCAGCAGCAGCAGCAGCAGCAGCAGCAGCAGCAGCAGCAGCAGCAGCAGCAGCAGCAGCAGCAGCAGCAGCAGCAGCAGCAGCAGCAGCAGCAGCAGCAGCAGCAGCAGCAGCAGCAGCAGCAGCAGCAGCAGCAGCAGCAGCAGCAGCAGCAGCAGCAGCAGCAGCAGCAGCAGCAGCAGCAGCAGCAGCAGCAGCAGCAGCAGCAGCAGCAGCAGCAGCAGCAGCAGCAGCAGCAGCAGCAGCAGCAGCAGCAGCAGCAGCAGCAGCAGCAGCAGCAGCAGCAGCAGCAGCAGCAGCAGCAGCAGCAGCAGCAGCAGCAGCAGCAGCAGCAGCAGCAGCAGCAGCAGCAGCAGCAGCAGCAGCAGCAGCAGCAGCAGCAGCAGCAGCAGCAGCAGCAGCAGCAGCAGCAGCAGCAGCAGCAGCAGCAGCAGCAGCAGCAGCAGCAGCAGCAGCAGCAGCAGCAGCAGCAGCAGCAGCAGCAGCAGCAGCAGCAGCAGCAGCAGCAGCAGCAGCAGCAGCAGCAGCAGCAGCAGCAGCAGCAGCAGCAGCAGCAGCAGCAGCAGCAGCAGCAGCAGCAGCAGCAGCAGCAGCAGCAGCAGCAGCAGCAGCAGCAGCAGCAGCAGCAGCAGCAGCAGCAGCAGCAGCAGCAGCAGCAGCAGCAGCAGCAGCAGCAGCAGCAGCAGCAGCAGCAGCAGCAGCAGCAGCAGCAGCAGCAGCAGCAGCAGCAGCAGCAGCAGCAGCAGCAGCAGCAGCAGCAGCAGCAGCAGCAGCAGCAGCAGCAGCAGCAGCAGCAGCAGCAGCAGCAGCAGCAGCAGCAGCAGCAGCAGCAGCAGCAGCAGCAGCAGCAGCAGCAGCAGCAGCAGCAGCAGCAGCAGCAGCAGCAGCAGCAGCAGCAGCAGCAGCAGCAGCAGCAGCAGCAGCAGCAGCAGCAGCAGCAGCAGCAGCAGCAGCAGCAGCAGCAGCAGCAGCAGCAGCAGCAGCAGCAGCAGCAGCAGCAGCAGCAGCAGCAGCAGCAGCAGCAGCAGCAGCAGCAGCAGCAGCAGCAGCAGCAGCAGCAGCAGCAGCAGCAGCAGCAGCAGCAGCAGCAGCAGCAGCAGCAGCAGCAGCAGCAGCAGCAGCAGCAGCAGCAGCAGCAGCAGCAGCAGCAGCAGCAGCAGCAGCAGCAGCAGCAGCAGCAGCAGCAGCAGCAGCAGCAGCAGCAGCAGCAGCAGCAGCAGCAGCAGCAGCAGCAGCAGCAGCAGCAGCAGCAGCAGCAGCAGCAGCAGCAGCAGCAGCAGCAGCAGCAGCAGCAGCAGCAGCAGCAGCAGCAGCAGCAGCAGCAGCAGCAGCAGCAGCAGCAGCAGCAGCAGCAGCAGCAGCAGCAGCAGCAGCAGCAGCAGCAGCAGCAGCAGCAGCAGCAGCAGCAGCAGCAGCAGCAGCAGCAGCAGCAGCAGCAGCAGCAGCAGCAGCAGCAGCAGCAGCAGCAGCAGCAGCAGCAGCAGCAGCAGCAGCAGCAGCAGCAGCAGCAGCAGCAGCAGCAGCAGCAGCAGCAGCAGCAGCAGCAGCAGCAGCAGCAGCAGCAGCAGCAGCAGCAGCAGCAGCAGCAGCAGCAGCAGCAGCAGCAGCAGCAGCAGCAGCAGCAGCAGCAGCAGCAGCAGCAGCAGCAGCAGCAGCAGCAGCAGCAGCAGCAGCAGCAGCAGCAGCAGCAGCAGCAGCAGCAGCAGCAGCAGCAGCAGCAGCAGCAGCAGCAGCAGCAGCAGCAGCAGCAGCAGCAGCAGCAGCAGCAGCAGCAGCAGCAGCAGCAGCAGCAGCAGCAGCAGCAGCAGCAGCAGCAGCAGCAGCAGCAGCAGCAGCAGCAGCAGCAGCAGCAGCAGCAGCAGCAGCAGCAGCAGCAGCAGCAGCAGCAGCAGCAGCAGCAGCAGCAGCAGCAGCAGCAGCAGCAGCAGCAGCAGCAGCAGCAGCAGCAGCAGCAGCAGCAGCAGCAGCAGCAGCAGCAGCAGCAGCAGCAGCAGCAGCAGCAGCAGCAGCAGCAGCAGCAGCAGCAGCAGCAGCAGCAGCAGCAGCAGCAGCAGCAGCAGCAGCAGCAGCAGCAGCAGCAGCAGCAGCAGCAGCAGCAGCAGCAGCAGCAGCAGCAGCAGCAGCAGCAGCAGCAGCAGCAGCAGCAGCAGCAGCAGCAGCAGCAGCAGCAGCAGCAGCAGCAGCAGCAGCAGCAGCAGCAGCAGCAGCAGCAGCAGCAGCAGCAGCAGCAGCAGCAGCAGCAGCAGCAGCAGCAGCAGCAGCAGCAGCAGCAGCAGCAGCAGCAGCAGCAGCAGCAGCAGCAGCAGCAGCAGCAGCAGCAGCAGCAGCAGCAGCAGCAGCAGCAGCAGCAGCAGCAGCAGCAGCAGCAGCAGCAGCAGCAGCAGCAGCAGCAGCAGCAGCAGCAGCAGCAGCAGCAGCAGCAGCAGCAGCAGCAGCAGCAGCAGCAGCAGCAGCAGCAGCAGCAGCAGCAGCAGCAGCAGCAGCAGCAGCAGCAGCAGCAGCAGCAGCAGCAGCAGCAGCAGCAGCAGCAGCAGCAGCAGCAGCAGCAGCAGCAGCAGCAGCAGCAGCAGCAGCAGCAGCAGCAGCAGCAGCAGCAGCAGCAGCAGCAGCAGCAGCAGCAGCAGCAGCAGCAGCAGCAGCAGCAGCAGCAGCAGCAGCAGCAGCAGCAGCAGCAGCAGCAGCAGCAGCAGCAGCAGCAGCAGCAGCAGCAGCAGCAGCAGCAGCAGCAGCAGCAGCAGCAGCAGCAGCAGCAGCAGCAGCAGCAGCAGCAGCAGCAGCAGCAGCAGCAGCAGCAGCAGCAGCAGCAGCAGCAGCAGCAGCAGCAGCAGCAGCAGCAGCAGCAGCAGCAGCAGCAGCAGCAGCAGCAGCAGCAGCAGCAGCAGCAGCAGCAGCAGCAGCAGCAGCAGCAGCAGCAGCAGCAGCAGCAGCAGCAGCAGCAGCAGCAGCAGCAGCAGCAGCAGCAGCAGCAGCAGCAGCAGCAGCAGCAGCAGCAGCAGCAGCAGCAGCAGCAGCAGCAGCAGCAGCAGCAGCAGCAGCAGCAGCAGCAGCAGCAGCAGCAGCAGCAGCAGCAGCAGCAGCAGCAGCAGCAGCAGCAGCAGCAGCAGCAGCAGCAGCAGCAGCAGCAGCAGCAGCAGCAGCAGCAGCAGCAGCAGCAGCAGCAGCAGCAGCAGCAGCAGCAGCAGCAGCAGCAGCAGCAGCAGCAGCAGCAGCAGCAGCAGCAGCAGCAGCAGCAGCAGCAGCAGCAGCAGCAGCAGCAGCAGCAGCAGCAGCAGCAGCAGCAGCAGCAGCAGCAGCAGCAGCAGCAGCAGCAGCAGCAGCAGCAGCAGCAGCAGCAGCAGCAGCAGCAGCAGCAGCAGCAGCAGCAGCAGCAGCAGCAGCAGCAGCAGCAGCAGCAGCAGCAGCAGCAGCAGCAGCAGCAGCAGCAGCAGCAGCAGCAGCAGCAGCAGCAGCAGCAGCAGCAGCAGCAGCAGCAGCAGCAGCAGCAGCAGCAGCAGCAGCAGCAGCAGCAGCAGCAGCAGCAGCAGCAGCAGCAGCAGCAGCAGCAGCAGCAGCAGCAGCAGCAGCAGCAGCAGCAGCAGCAGCAGCAGCAGCAGCAGCAGCAGCAGCAGCAGCAGCAGCAGCAGCAGCAGCAGCAGCAGCAGCAGCAGCAGCAGCAGCAGCAGCAGCAGCAGCAGCAGCAGCAGCAGCAGCAGCAGCAGCAGCAGCAGCAGCAGCAGCAGCAGCAGCAGCAGCAGCAGCAGCAGCAGCAGCAGCAGCAGCAGCAGCAGCAGCAGCAGCAGCAGCAGCAGCAGCAGCAGCAGCAGCAGCAGCAGCAGCAGCAGCAGCAGCAGCAGCAGC
>OW121707.1:23865772-23878272 GCA_933228785.1 Lasioglossum pauxillum | reverse complement strand
CAGCAGCAGCAGCAGCAGCAGCAGCAGCAGCAGCAGCAGCAGCAGCAGCAGCAGCAGCAGCAGCAGCAGCAGCAGCAGCAGCAGCAGCAGCAGCAGCAGCAGCAGCAGCAGCAGCAGCAGCAGCAGCAGCAGCAGCAGCAGCAGCAGCAGCAGCAGCAGCAGCAGCAGCAGCAGCAGCAGCAGCAGCAGCAGCAGCAGCAGCAGCAGCAGCAGCAGCAGCAGCAGCAGCAGCAGCAGCAGCAGCAGCAGCAGCAGCAGCAGCAGCAGCAGCAGCAGCAGCAGCAGCAGCAGCAGCAGCAGCAGCAGCAGCAGCAGCAGCAGCAGCAGCAGCAGCAGCAGCAGCAGCAGCAGCAGCAGCAGCAGCAGCAGCAGCAGCAGCAGCAGCAGCAGCAGCAGCAGCAGCAGCAGCAGCAGCAGCAGCAGCAGCAGCAGCAGCAGCAGCAGCAGCAGCAGCAGCAGCAGCAGCAGCAGCAGCAGCAGCAGCAGCAGCAGCAGCAGCAGCAGCAGCAGCAGCAGCAGCAGCAGCAGCAGCAGCAGCAGCAGCAGCAGCAGCAGCAGCAGCAGCAGCAGCAGCAGCAGCAGCAGCAGCAGCAGCAGCAGCAGCAGCAGCAGCAGCAGCAGCAGCAGCAGCAGCAGCAGCAGCAGCAGCAGCAGCAGCAGCAGCAGCAGCAGCAGCAGCAGCAGCAGCAGCAGCAGCAGCAGCAGCAGCAGCAGCAGCAGCAGCAGCAGCAGCAGCAGCAGCAGCAGCAGCAGCAGCAGCAGCAGCAGCAGCAGCAGCAGCAGCAGCAGCAGCAGCAGCAGCAGCAGCAGCAGCAGCAGCAGCAGCAGCAGCAGCAGCAGCAGCAGCAGCAGCAGCAGCAGCAGCAGCAGCAGCAGCAGCAGCAGCAGCAGCAGCAGCAGCAGCAGCAGCAGCAGCAGCAGCAGCAGCAGCAGCAGCAGCAGCAGCAGCAGCAGCAGCAGCAGCAGCAGCAGCAGCAGCAGCAGCAGCAGCAGCAGCAGCAGCAGCAGCAGCAGCAGCAGCAGCAGCAGCAGCAGCAGCAGCAGCAGCAGCAGCAGCAGCAGCAGCAGCAGCAGCAGCAGCAGCAGCAGCAGCAGCAGCAGCAGCAGCAGCAGCAGCAGCAGCAGCAGCAGCAGCAGCAGCAGCAGCAGCAGCAGCAGCAGCAGCAGCAGCAGCAGCAGCAGCAGCAGCAGCAGCAGCAGCAGCAGCAGCAGCAGCAGCAGCAGCAGCAGCAGCAGCAGCAGCAGCAGCAGCAGCAGCAGCAGCAGCAGCAGCAGCAGCAGCAGCAGCAGCAGCAGCAGCAGCAGCAGCAGCAGCAGCAGCAGCAGCAGCAGCAGCAGCAGCAGCAGCAGCAGCAGCAGCAGCAGCAGCAGCAGCAGCAGCAGCAGCAGCAGCAGCAGCAGCAGCAGCAGCAGCAGCAGCAGCAGCAGCAGCAGCAGCAGCAGCAGCAGCAGCAGCAGCAGCAGCAGCAGCAGCAGCAGCAGCAGCAGCAGCAGCAGCAGCAGCAGCAGCAGCAGCAGCAGCAGCAGCAGCAGCAGCAGCAGCAGCAGCAGCAGCAGCAGCAGCAGCAGCAGCAGCAGCAGCAGCAGCAGCAGCAGCAGCAGCAGCAGCAGCAGCAGCAGCAGCAGCAGCAGCAGCAGCAGCAGCAGCAGCAGCAGCAGCAGCAGCAGCAGCAGCAGCAGCAGCAGCAGCAGCAGCAGCAGCAGCAGCAGCAGCAGCAGCAGCAGCAGCAGCAGCAGCAGCAGCAGCAGCAGCAGCAGCAGCAGCAGCAGCAGCAGCAGCAGCAGCAGCAGCAGCAGCAGCAGCAGCAGCAGCAGCAGCAGCAGCAGCAGCAGCAGCAGCAGCAGCAGCAGCAGCAGCAGCAGCAGCAGCAGCAGCAGCAGCAGCAGCAGCAGCAGCAGCAGCAGCAGCAGCAGCAGCAGCAGCAGCAGCAGCAGCAGCAGCAGCAGCAGCAGCAGCAGCAGCAGCAGCAGCAGCAGCAGCAGCAGCAGCAGCAGCAGCAGCAGCAGCAGCAGCAGCAGCAGCAGCAGCAGCAGCAGCAGCAGCAGCAGCAGCAGCAGCAGCAGCAGCAGCAGCAGCAGCAGCAGCAGCAGCAGCAGCAGCAGCAGCAGCAGCAGCAGCAGCAGCAGCAGCAGCAGCAGCAGCAGCAGCAGCAGCAGCAGCAGCAGCAGCAGCAGCAGCAGCAGCAGCAGCAGCAGCAGCAGCAGCAGCAGCAGCAGCAGCAGCAGCAGCAGCAGCAGCAGCAGCAGCAGCAGCAGCAGCAGCAGCAGCAGCAGCAGCAGCAGCAGCAGCAGCAGCAGCAGCAGCAGCAGCAGCAGCAGCAGCAGCAGCAGCAGCAGCAGCAGCAGCAGCAGCAGCAGCAGCAGCAGCAGCAGCAGCAGCAGCAGCAGCAGCAGCAGCAGCAGCAGCAGCAGCAGCAGCAGCAGCAGCAGCAGCAGCAGCAGCAGCAGCAGCAGCAGCAGCAGCAGCAGCAGCAGCAGCAGCAGCAGCAGCAGCAGCAGCAGCAGCAGCAGCAGCAGCAGCAGCAGCAGCAGCAGCAGCAGCAGCAGCAGCAGCAGCAGCAGCAGCAGCAGCAGCAGCAGCAGCAGCAGCAGCAGCAGCAGCAGCAGCAGCAGCAGCAGCAGCAGCAGCAGCAGCAGCAGCAGCAGCAGCAGCAGCAGCAGCAGCAGCAGCAGCAGCAGCAGCAGCAGCAGCAGCAGCAGCAGCAGCAGCAGCAGCAGCAGCAGCAGCAGCAGCAGCAGCAGCAGCAGCAGCAGCAGCAGCAGCAGCAGCAGCAGCAGCAGCAGCAGCAGCAGCAGCAGCAGCAGCAGCAGCAGCAGCAGCAGCAGCAGCAGCAGCAGCAGCAGCAGCAGCAGCAGCAGCAGCAGCAGCAGCAGCAGCAGCAGCAGCAGCAGCAGCAGCAGCAGCAGCAGCAGCAGCAGCAGCAGCAGCAGCAGCAGCAGCAGCAGCAGCAGCAGCAGCAGCAGCAGCAGCAGCAGCAGCAGCAGCAGCAGCAGCAGCAGCAGCAGCAGCAGCAGCAGCAG
Organism: Lasioglossum pauxillum; assembly: GCA_933228785.1. Taxonomy (NCBI): domain Eukaryota; kingdom Metazoa; phylum Arthropoda; class Insecta; order Hymenoptera; family Halictidae; genus Lasioglossum; species Lasioglossum pauxillum. The sequence continues at coordinate 23,875,251 of OW121707.1, read as the reverse complement.
CAGCAGCAGCAGCAGCAGCAGCAGCAGCAGCAGCAGCAGCAGCAGCAGCAGCAGCAGCAGCAGCAGCAGCAGCAGCAGCAGCAGCAGCAGCAGCAGCAGCAGCAGCAGCAGCAGCAGCAGCAGCAGCAGCAGCAGCAGCAGCAGCAGCAGCAGCAGCAGCAGCAGCAGCAGCAGCAGCAGCAGCAGCAGCAGCAGCAGCAGCAGCAGCAGCAGCAGCAGCAGCAGCAGCAGCAGCAGCAGCAGCAGCAGCAGCAGCAGCAGCAGCAGCAGCAGCAGCAGCAGCAGCAGCAGCAGCAGCAGCAGCAGCAGCAGCAGCAGCAGCAGCAGCAGCAGCAGCAGCAGCAGCAGCAGCAGCAGCAGCAGCAGCAGCAGCAGCAGCAGCAGCAGCAGCAGCAGCAGCAGCAGCAGCAGCAGCAGCAGCAGCAGCAGCAGCAGCAGCAGCAGCAGCAGCAGCAGCAGCAGCAGCAGCAGCAGCAGCAGCAGCAGCAGCAGCAGCAGCAGCAGCAGCAGCAGCAGCAGCAGCAGCAGCAGCAGCAGCAGCAGCAGCAGCAGCAGCAGCAGCAGCAGCAGCAGCAGCAGCAGCAGCAGCAGCAGCAGCAGCAGCAGCAGCAGCAGCAGCAGCAGCAGCAGCAGCAGCAGCAGCAGCAGCAGCAGCAGCAGCAGCAGCAGCAGCAGCAGCAGCAGCAGCAGCAGCAGCAGCAGCAGCAGCAGCAGCAGCAGCAGCAGCAGCAGCAGCAGCAGCAGCAGCAGCAGCAGCAGCAGCAGCAGCAGCAGCAGCAGCAGCAGCAGCAGCAGCAGCAGCAGCAGCAGCAGCAGCAGCAGCAGCAGCAGCAGCAGCAGCAGCAGCAGCAGCAGCAGCAGCAGCAGCAGCAGCAGCAGCAGCAGCAGCAGCAGCAGCAGCAGCAGCAGCAGCAGCAGCAGCAGCAGCAGCAGCAGCAGCAGCAGCAGCAGCAGCAGCAGCAGCAGCAGCAGCAGCAGCAGCAGCAGCAGCAGCAGCAGCAGCAGCAGCAGCAGCAGCAGCAGCAGCAGCAGCAGCAGCAGCAGCAGCAGCAGCAGCAGCAGCAGCAGCAGCAGCAGCAGCAGCAGCAGCAGCAGCAGCAGCAGCAGCAGCAGCAGCAGCAGCAGCAGCAGCAGCAGCAGCAGCAGCAGCAGCAGCAGCAGCAGCAGCAGCAGCAGCAGCAGCAGCAGCAGCAGCAGCAGCAGCAGCAGCAGCAGCAGCAGCAGCAGCAGCAGCAGCAGCAGCAGCAGCAGCAGCAGCAGCAGCAGCAGCAGCAGCAGCAGCAGCAGCAGCAGCAGCAGCAGCAGCAGCAGCAGCAGCAGCAGCAGCAGCAGCAGCAGCAGCAGCAGCAGCAGCAGCAGCAGCAGCAGCAGCAGCAGCAGCAGCAGCAGCAGCAGCAGCAGCAGCAGCAGCAGCAGCAGCAGCAGCAGCAGCAGCAGCAGCAGCAGCAGCAGCAGCAGCAGCTGCAGCAGCAGCAGCAGCAGCAGCAGCAGCAGCAGCAGCAGCAGCGCAGCAGCAGCAGCAGCAGCAGCAGCAGCAGCAGCAGCAGCAGCAGCAGCAGCAGCAGCAGCAGCAGCAGCAGCAGCAGCAGCAGCAGCAGCAGCAGCAGCAGCAGCAGCAGCAGCAGCAGCAGCAGCAGCAGCAGCAGCAGCAGCAGCAGCAGCAGCAGCAGCAGCAGCAGCAGCAGCAGCAGCAGCAGCAGCAGCAGCAGCAGCAGCAGCAGCAGCAGCAGCAGCAGCAGCAGCAGCAGCAGCAGCAGCAGCAGCAGCAGCAGCAGCAGCAGCAGCAGCAGCAGCAGCAGCAGCAGCAGCAGCAGCAGCAGCAGCAGCAGCAGCAGCAGCAGCAGCAGCAGCAGCAGCAGCAGCAGCAGCAGCAGCAGCAGCAGCAGCAGCAGCAGCAGCAGCAGCAGCAGCAGCAGCAGCAGCAGCAGCAGCAGCAGCAGCAGCAGCAGCAGCAGCAGCAGCAGCAGCAGCAGCAGCAGCAGCAGCAGCAGCAGCAGCAGCAGCAGCAGCAGCAGCAGCAGCAGCAGCAGCAGCAGCAGCAGCAGCAGCAGCAGCAGCAGCAGCAGCAGCAGCAGCAGCAGCAGCAGCAGCAGCAGCAGCAGCAGCAGCAGCAGCAGCAGCAGCAGCAGCAGCAGCAGCAGCAGCAGCAGCAGCAGCAGCAGCAGCAGCAGCAGCAGCAGCAGCAGCAGCAGCAGCAGCAGCAGCAGCAGCAGCAGCAGCAGCAGCAGCAGCAGCAGCAGCAGCAGCAGCAGCAGCAGCAGCAGCAGCAGCAGCAGCAGCAGCAGCAGCAGCAGCAGCAGCAGCAGCAGCAGCAGCAGCAGCAGCAGCAGCAGCAGCAGCAGCAGCAGCAGCAGCAGCAGCAGCAGCAGCAGCAGCAGCAGCAGCAGCAGCAGCAGCAGCAGCAGCAGCAGCAGCAGCAGCAGCAGCAGCAGCAGCAGCAGCAGCAGCAGCAGCAGCAGCAGCAGCAGCAGCAGCAGCAGCAGCAGCAGCAGCAGCAGCAGCAGCAGCAGCAGCAGCAGCAGCAGCAGCAGCAGCAGCAGCAGCAGCAGCAGCAGCAGCAGCAGCAGCAGCAGCAGCAGCAGCAGCAGCAGCAGCAGCAGCAGCAGCAGCAGCAGCAGCAGCAGCAGCAGCAGCAGCAGCAGCAGCAGCAGCAGCAGCAGCAGCAGCAGCAGCAGCAGCAGCAGCAGCAGCAGCAGCAGCAGCAGCAGCAGCAGCAGCAGCAGCAGCAGCAGCAGCAGCAGCAGCAGCAGCAGCAGCAGCAGCAGCAGCAGCAGCAGCAGCAGCAGCAGCAGCAGCAGCAGCAGCAGCAGCAGCAGCAGCAGCAGCAGCAGCAGCAGCAGCAGCAGCAGCAGCAGCAGCAGCAGCAGCAGCAGCAGCAGCAGCAGCAGCAGCAGCAGCAGCAGCAGCAGCAGCAGCAGCAGCAGCAGCAGCAGCAGCAGCAGCAGCAGCAGCAGCAGCAGCAGCAGCAGCAGCAGCAGCAGCAGCAGCAGCAGCAGCAGCAGCAGCAGCAGCAGCAGCAGCAGCAGCAGCAGCAGCAGCAGCAGCAGCAGCAGCAGCAGCAGCAGCAGCAGCAGCAGCAGCAGCAGCAGCAGCAGCAGCAGCAGCAGCAGCAGCAGCAGCAGCAGCAGCAGCAGCAGCAGCAGCAGCAGCAGCAGCAGCAGCAGCAGCAGCAGCAGCAGCAGCAGCAGCAGCAGCAGCAGCAGCAGCAGCAGCAGCAGCAGCAGCAGCAGCAGCAGCAGCAGCAGCAGCAGCAGCAGCAGCAGCAGCAGCAGCAGCAGCAGCAGCAGCAGCAGCAGCAGCAGCAGCAGCAGCAGCAGCAGCAGCAGCAGCAGCAGCAGCAGCAGCAGCAGCAGCAGCAGCAGCAGCAGCAGCAGCAGCAGCAGCAGCAGCAGCAGCAGCAGCAGCAGCAGCAGCAGCAGCAGCAGCAGCAGCAGCAGCAGCAGCAGCAGCAGCAGCAGCAGCAGCAGCAGCAGCAGCAGCAGCAGCAGCAGCAGCAGCAGCAGCAGCAGCAGCAGCAGCAGCAGCAGCAGCAGCAGCAGCAGCAGCAGCAGCAGCAGCAGCAGCAGCAGCAGCAGCAGCAGCAGCAGCAGCAGCAGCAGCAGCAGCAGCAGCAGCAGCAGCAGCAGCAGCAGCAGCAGCAGCAGCAGCAGCAGCAGCAGCAGCAGCAGCAGCAGCAGCAGCAGCAGCAGCAGCAGCAGCAGCAGCAGCAGCAGCAGCAGCAGCAGCAGCAGCAGCAGCAGCAGCAGCAGCAGCAGCAGCAGCAGCAGCAGCAGCAGCAGCAGCAGCAGCAGCAGCAGCAGCAGCAGCAGCAGCAGCAGCAGCAGCAGCAGCAGCAGCAGCAGCAGCAGCAGCAGCAGCAGCAGCAGCAGCAGCAGCAGCAGCAGCAGCAGCAGCAGCAGCAGCAGCAGCAGCAGCAGCAGCAGCAGCAGCAGCAGCAGCAGCAGCAGCAGCAGCAGCAGCAGCAGCAGCAGCAGCAGCAGCAGCAGCAGCAGCAGCAGCAGCAGCAGCAGCAGCAGCAGCAGCAGCAGCAGCAGCAGCAGCAGCAGCAGCAGCAGCAGCAGCAGCAGCAGCAGCAGCAGCAGCAGCAGCAGCAGCAGCAGCAGCAGCAGCAGCAGCAGCAGCAGCAGCAGCAGCAGCAGCAGCAGCAGCAGCAGCAGCAGCAGCAGCAGCAGCAGCAGCAGCAGCAGCAGCAGCAGCAGCAGCAGCAGCAGCAGCAGCAGCAGCAGCAGCAGCAGCAGCAGCAGCAGCAGCAGCAGCAGCAGCAGCAGCAGCAGCAGCAGCAGCAGCAGCAGCAGCAGCAGCAGCAGCAGCAGCAGCAGCAGCAGCAGCAGCAGCAGCAGCAGCAGCAGCAGCAGCAGCAGCAGCAGCAGCAGCAGCAGCAGCAGCAGCAGCAGCAGCAGCAGCAGCAGCAGCAGCAGCAGCAGCAGCAGCAGCAGCAGCAGCAGCAGCAGCAGCAGCAGCAGCAGCAGCAGCAGCAGCAGCAGCAGCAGCAGCAGCAGCAGCAGCAGCAGCAGCAGCAGCAGCAGCAGCAGCAGCAGCAGCAGCAGCAGCAGCAGCAGCAGCAGCAGCAGCAGCAGCAGCAGCAGCAGCAGCAGCAGCAGCAGCAGCAGCAGCAGCAGCAGCAGCAGCAGCAGCAGCAGCAGCAGCAGCAGCAGCAGCAGCAGCAGCAGCAGCAGCAGCAGCAGCAGCAGCAGCAGCAGCAGCAGCAGCAGCAGCAGCAGCAGCAGCAGCAGCAGCAGCAGCAGCAGCAGCAGCAGCAGCAGCAGCAGCAGCAGCAGCAGCAGCAGCAGCAGCAGCAGCAGCAGCAGCAGCAGCAGCAGCAGCAGCAGCAGCAGCAGCAGCAGCAGCAGCAGCAGCAGCAGCAGCAGCAGCAGCAGCAGCAGCAGCAGCAGCAGCAGCAGCAGCAGCAGCAGCAGCAGCAGCAGCAGCAGCAGCAGCAGCAGCAGCAGCAGCAGCAGCAGCAGCAGCAGCAGCAGCAGCAGCAGCAGCAGCAGCAGCAGCAGCAGCAGCAGCAGCAGCAGCAGCAGCAGCAGCAGCAGCAGCAGCAGCAGCAGCAGCAGCAGCAGCAGCAGCAGCAGCAGCAGCAGCAGCAGCAGCAGCAGCAGCAGCAGCAGCAGCAGCAGCAGCAGCAGCAGCAGCAGCAGCAGCAGCAGCAGCAGCAGCAGCAGCAGCAGCAGCAGCAGCAGCAGCAGCAGCAGCAGCAGCAGCAGCAGCAGCAGCAGCAGCAGCAGCAGCAGCAGCAGCAGCAGCAGCAGCAGCAGCAGCAGCAGCAGCAGCAGCAGCAGCAGCAGCAGCAGCAGCAGCAGCAGCAGCAGCAGCAGCAGCAGCAGCAGCAGCAGCAGCAGCAGCAGCAGCAGCAGCAGCAGCAGCAGCAGCAGCAGCAGCAGCAGCAGCAGCAGCAGCAGCAGCAGCAGCAGCAGCAGCAGCAGCAGCAGCAGCAGCAGCAGCAGCAGCAGCAGCAGCAGCAGCAGCAGCAGCAGCAGCAGCAGCAGCAGCAGCAGCAGCAGCAGCAGCAGCAGCAGCAGCAGCAGCAGCAGCAGCAGCAGCAGCAGCAGCAGCAGCAGCAGCAGCAGCAGCAGCAGCAGCAGCAGCAGCAGCAGCAGCAGCAGCAGCAGCAGCAGCAGCAGCAGCAGCAGCAGCAGCAGCAGCAGCAGCAGCAGCAGCAGCAGCAGCAGCAGCAGCAGCAGCAGCAGCAGCAGCAGCAGCAGCAGCAGCAGCAGCAGCAGCAGCAGCAGCAGCAGCAGCAGCAGCAGCAGCAGCAGCAGCAGCAGCAGCAGCAGCAGCAGCAGCAGCAGCAGCAGCAGCAGCAGCAGCAGCAGCAGCAGCAGCAGCAGCAGCAGCAGCAGCAGCAGCAGCAGCAGCAGCAGCAGCAGCAGCAGCAGCAGCAGCAGCAGCAGCAGCAGCAGCAGCAGCAGCAGCAGCAGCAGCAGCAGCAGCAGCAGCAGCAGCAGCAGCAGCAGCAGCAGCAGCAGCAGCAGCAGCAGCAGCAGCAGCAGCAGCAGCAGCAGCAGCAGCAGCAGCAGCAGCAGCAGCAGCAGCAGCAGCAGCAGCAGCAGCAGCAGCAGCAGCAGCAGCAGCAGCAGCAGCAGCAGCAGCAGCAGCAGCAGCAGCAGCAGCAGCAGCAGCAGCAGCAGCAGCAGCAGCAGCAGCAGCAGCAGCAGCAGCAGCAGCAGCAGCAGCAGCAGCAGCAGCAGCAGCAGCAGCAGCAGCAGCAGCAGCAGCAGCAGCAGCAGCAGCAGCAGCAGCAGCAGCAGCAGCAGCAGCAGCAGCAGCAGCAGCAGCAGCAGCAGCAGCAGCAGCAGCAGCAGCAGCAGCAGCAGCAGCAGCAGCAGCAGCAGCAGCAGCAGCAGCAGCAGCAGCAGCAGCAGCAGCAGCAGCAGCAGCAGCAGCAGCAGCAGCAGCAGCAGCAGCAGCAGCAGCAGCAGCAGCAGCAGCAGCAGCAGCAGCAGCAGCAGCAGCAGCAGCAGCAGCAGCAGCAGCAGCAGCAGCAGCAGCAGCAGCAGCAGCAGCAGCAGCAGCAGCAGCAGCAGCAGCAGCAGCAGCAGCAGCAGCAGCAGCAGCAGCAGCAGCAGCAGCAGCAGCAGCAGCAGCAGCAGCAGCAGCAGCAGCAGCAGCAGCAGCAGCAGCAGCAGCAGCAGCAGCAGCAGCAGCAGCAGCAGCAGCAGCAGCAGCAGCAGCAGCAGCAGCAGCAGCAGCAGCAGCAGCAGCAGCAGCAGCAGCAGCAGCAGCAGCAGCAGCAGCAGCAGCAGCAGCAGCAGCAGCAGCAGCAGCAGCAGCAGCAGCAGCAGCAGCAGCAGCAGCAGCAGCAGCAGCAGCAGCAGCAGCAGCAGCAGCAGCAGCAGCAGCAGCAGCAGCAGCAGCAGCAGCAGCAGCAGCAGCAGCAGCAGCAGCAGCAGCAGCAGCAGCAGCAGCAGCAGCAGCAGCAGCAGCAGCAGCAGCAGCAGCAGCAGCAGCAGCAGCAGCAGCAGCAGCAGCAGCAGCAGCAGCAGCAGCAGCAGCAGCAGCAGCAGCAGCAGCAGCAGCAGCAGCAGCAGCAGCAGCAGCAGCAGCAGCAGCAGCAGCAGCAGCAGCAGCAGCAGCAGCAGCAGCAGCAGCAGCAGCAGCAGCAGCAGCAGCAGCAGCAGCAGCAGCAGCAGCAGCAGCAGCAGCAGCAGCAGCAGCAGCAGCAGCAGCAGCAGCAGCAGCAGCAGCAGCAGCAGCAGCAGCAGCAGCAGCAGCAGCAGCAGCAGCAGCAGCAGCAGCAGCAGCAGCAGCAGCAGCAGCAGCAGCAGCAGCAGCAGCAGCAGCAGCAGCAGCAGCAGCAGCAGCAGCAGCAGCAGCAGCAGCAGCAGCAGCAGCAGCAGCAGCAGCAGCAGCAGCAGCAGCAGCAGCAGCAGCAGCAGCAGCAGCAGCAGCAGCAGCAGCAGCAGCAGCAGCAGCAGCAGCAGCAGCAGCAGCAGCAGCAGCAGCAGCAGCAGCAGCAGCAGCAGCAGCAGCAGCAGCAGCAGCAGCAGCAGCAGCAGCAGCAGCAGCAGCAGCAGCAGCAGCAGCAGCAGCAGCAGCAGCAGCAGCAGCAGCAGCAGCAGCAGCAGCAGCAGCAGCAGCAGCAGCAGCAGCAGCAGCAGCAGCAGCAGCAGCAGCAGCAGCAGCAGCAGCAGCAGCAGCAGCAGCAGCAGCAGCAGCAGCAGCAGCAGCAGCAGCAGCAGCAGCAGCAGCAGCAGCAGCAGCAGCAGCAGCAGCAGCAGCAGCAGCAGCAGCAGCAGCAGCAGCAGCAGCAGCAGCAGCAGCAGCAGCAGCAGCAGCAGCAGCAGCAGCAGCAGCAGCAGCAGCAGCAGCAGCAGCAGCAGCAGCAGCAGCAGCAGCAGCAGCAGCAGCAGCAGCAGCAGCAGCAGCAGCAGCAGCAGCAGCAGCAGCAGCAGCAGCAGCAGCAGCAGCAGCAGCAGCAGCAGCAGCAGCAGCAGCAGCAGCAGCAGCAGCAGCAGCAGCAGCAGCAGCAGCAGCAGCAGCAGCAGCAGCAGCAGCAGCAGCAGCAGCAGCAGCAGCAGCAGCAGCAGCAGCAGCAGCAGCAGCAGCAGCAGCAGCAGCAGCAGCAGCAGCAGCAGCAGCAGCAGCAGCAGCAGCAGCAGCAGCAGCAGCAGCAGCAGCAGCAGCAGCAGCAGCAGCAGCAGCAGCAGCAGCAGCAGCAGCAGCAGCAGCAGCAGCAGCAGCAGCAGCAGCAGCAGCAGCAGCAGCAGCAGCAGCAGCAGCAGCAGCAGCAGCAGCAGCAGCAGCAGCAGCAGCAGCAGCAGCAGCAGCAGCAGCAGCAGCAGCAGCAGCAGCAGCAGCAGCAGCAGCAGCAGCAGCAGCAGCAGCAGCAGCAGCAGCAGCAGCAGCAGCAGCAGCAGCAGCAGCAGCAGCAGCAGCAGCAGCAGCAGCAGCAGCAGCAGCAGCAGCAGCAGCAGCAGCAGCAGCAGCAGCAGCAGCAGCAGCAGCAGCAGCAGCAGCAGCAGCAGCAGCAGCAGCAGCAGCAGCAGCAGCAGCAGCAGCAGCAGCAGCAGCAGCAGCAGCAGCAGCAGCAGCAGCAGCAGCAGCAGCAGCAGCAGCAGCAGCAGCAGCAGCAGCAGCAGCAGCAGCACGCAGCAGCAGCAGCAGCACGCAGCAGCAGCAGCAGCACGCAGCAGCAGCAGCAGCACGCAGCAGCAGCAGCAGCACGCAGCAGCAGCAGCACGCAGCAGCAGCAGCAGCACGCAGCAGCAGCAGCACGCAGCAGCATCAGCACGCAGCAGCAGCACGCAGCAGCAGCAGCAAGCAGCAGCAGCTGCAGCACGCAGCAGCAGCAGCAGCACGCAGCAGCACGCAGCAGCATCAGCACGCAGCAGCATCAGCACGCAGCAGCAGCAGCACGCAGCAGCAGCAGCAGCACGCAGCAGCAGCAAGCTGCAGCAGCTGCAGCACGCAGCAGCAGCAGCAGCACGCAGCAGCACGCAGCAGCATCAGCACGCAGCAGCATCAGCACGCAGCAGCAGCAGCACGCAGCAGCAGCAGCAGCACGCAGCAGCAGCAGCAGCAGCACGCAGCAGCAGCAGCAGCACGCAGCAGCAGCAGCACGCAGCAGCAGCAGCATGCAGCAGCAGCAGCAGCACGCAGCAGCAGCAGCAGCAGCAAGCAGCAGCAGCTGCAGCACGCAGCAGCAGCAGCAGCAGCAGCAGCAGCAGCAGCAGCACGCAGCAGCAGCAAGCAGCAGCAGCTGCAGCACGTAGCAGCAGCAGCAGCAGGCAGCAGCAGCAGCAGCACGCAGCAGCAGCAGCAGCAGCAGCAGCAGCAGCAGCAGCACGCAGCAGCAGGAGCAGCACGCAGCAGCAGCAGCACGCAGCAGCAGCAGCAGCAGCACGCAGCAGCAGCAGCACGCAGCAGCATCAGCAAGCAGCAGCAGCACGCAGCAGCAGCAGCACGCAGCAGCAGCAGCAGCACGTAGCAGCAGCACGCAGCACGCAGCAGCAGCAGCACGCAGCAGCAGCAGC